>JAJJMA010198502.1:0-10437 GCA_023529015.1 Papaver nudicaule | reverse complement strand
TTTTAAATTAGGTATTTTATTTGACAGTTGAAATCGAGAGCAAACTAGAGAAATATCGAACTAAGTTAAACCATCGACGTTGGATTGGGGCGTGAAATATAGGCCGTTGGATGACCCTAATCTCCTCGATGGAAATAGTATCGACGTCGATGGAATTTCCATCGACGATGCTTTTTCCATCTGTCGATGGAATTTCCATCGATACCCACTGCCCCATTTTAGCTTTGCTAGTCCACCTAGGATTGCAAAGAGGCACATTTGAGAGGTTCCATTGGAACCGGCCTAATAGGGTATTATACGCGATTGTTTTTTTGTATTTTTTTTTCTGGGTCTACAACCCCTAATTAGGTTCGTACATTTGTTGACTAGTTTGACTGACTTTTGGTCAATTTGACTTCTATGGCAACATCCATGGTTAAGGGTTGTGTAAGGGTCGTTCATCTGATGGTTTTTTGGAAATTAAAATGTTTATAAATCAGCCCATATTAAGGGTAGTATAATTTTTAATAATTTTGTCTACTTTATTTCTAGTGTTACAACCCCTTTTAGAGGTCAAAACACTAACCACCATTAATAGGGGTCATAACATAGGGTTGTAATATGGACCAAATCCACTAGTGTACCTTTCGCATTTATATCTCTGATTATATATTAAAGCGACACAAGTCGTACGTTATTCATATCCTGACGTTGATTGCAAATCTTGAATACAGATTTACAGAGACTTGTCTTTGTAGGAATTGATCACTTGTGATCACAACTCAGGTTATACAGATTTGGATATTGAAATTCAATTTGTCCATATCTGACCATAAGTCTCACGAGCCCAAACGAAAAGTTGGTCGTATTTCGGTACCCCTCCTTTTTCAGTACCTGGTCTTGTGGTTTTTGAGGAACAACTGCCGTTGAAGTAGGACCTGCCAACATTGCCCCTAACTTCTTTTGCTCCATTCTGATTCATTCTCTTTTCATTTCTTCTTGCTCAGCTAAGGAAAAATTGTTTATCGAATGAATTTGTTTCGTTTTCTCTTTCTTCTGACGAACTTCCTCCTCTTGCATTTCTTCATAGGATAACCATTCATTGTGCTTAGCTCTCATCTCTTTCATATCCTTCGGCGGATTCCAATATAAATCCCTAAACATGGGATCAGATGTCTCCATTGAACTGGTAAACACCCGCATATTTTCTTTGTTAGAAACAGTTGTTCCTACCTCGCTACAGAGTTTTCTCCACCTCAAAGTATGGCTTCTGCAAGTTTCTAAAGGTCTTTTCCTAATAGCGAACAACTTTTCTACCCATGTGTGAACTCTATTATTTTGAATGTAAGTCCCCAAAAATATTTCTTCTAACTCTTTAAAGGAGATAATCGACTTTGAGTTTAGACCATCGAACCATGCCAAAGCTTCATCTTTAAGGGTGCTAGGGAATGATTTGCACATTATTGGGTCTGAATCTGTTCATGGTGCTAAGTCCCTTCTATAACACTTCAAATGTTGAGTTGGGTCTCCCAAACATCGAAGATTGACGTGAAAGATGGCATGGAAAATCTCTTGGATACATGCCCATGAGTAATCTGATCTACAAATGGCGTATTTTTTGCCTCTGAGATTGCCGTCATTAATTTGTCGTCCTTTGGCAATTCTGTTACGTCTGTCAGCTGCTTCTTTATTCGGCGTAGCTCTGTTTTCACCGAATCATTCACTCCGTCCATCTTTTCAGAATCGGCGAAACTTTCCTCTTGTAATTTATATCCTCCTGTCTTCTTACTGCCTTCTCCCTTTTTCGTTGTGGATGCCGAGACTTCTATCTTTCGAGGTTTACTTTTTTTTCAGAGTTATGAGTAGTGTGAGTTGAGCTGCTTCTATTGCGGTGTTCTATTAATTTTTTGTTTTGCTCCGCTAATTCCCGTTGACTTTGAAGAATGAGCTCCATCTGGGATTGCATCTGTAGTTGGCTAGTTGCATCTGGGCTTGATTTATTGTGCTCTGCTGAAAGAACTTCTTTAACATGTCCTATGTGATACTAGTGGATCCTGTTTTACCCTCTGAGACTGCTATCGATGATGTTTTGGATGTTCTAGCTATTGCTGCTACTGTATTATTACCGTTGACATTATTGTTCTTTCCGTTGTACTTGGAACCTCGCCGACACCCTTTGGAATCATCCCATCTGCTTTATGACCTTCGCCGACTACCTTTGAAACTATACCATCTGTATTAGGGCTACCACCTGCTGCCTTTGACTGTCCGCCGACTGCGTTGGAATTATCACCTATAACATTTGGCCTTTCGCTGACTACTCTAGCTGGTTCCTCGGCTTTACCAGTATCCACACTTTTACCATCTCTTTGTGTATAGGCCTCTGCTTCCTCTTCCTCTTCTGGTATCCCATCAAGGTGTTTCGTCCACCACTGTAACCTTGTCAAAATATGCCTGTTGTTGTGCTGCTGACTACTGTGCCGAAGTACCGCTCAAGAAGAAATCATGTGCAAAACCCTTGGGTTGTACCGCACTGCTCCTAGTGTTATGCCGATTTGGGAAGACCAGCGACTGAGCTGAAATGGGAAACTTGGGAGACTTGCTTGTTGACTCCGTACTTCCTATACGCCTAGACGCCATTCGCCAATCCTCTGCAAAAGACAACAAATGCACTCCCTGACAGTATTAAGCTAGTTGTACTGTTAGTAAATGCCAAACTGGTTAGTGGAGGTAGTTGAGAAACTTTTGCAGAATGCAGCTGAGAACAAGACAAAAAAATGCAGACTGAACTGTACTATTCACAAAGTGTGACCTAATCATGTAGGCAATTTTTGAGAGACGTAATTTTTGAAAACCCTAAACAACACCAAGATTCATGAAAATTTTAAAAAAATTCGATCAAAATCCGTACGGCGAAGATTTTCAGAGATATTCTTAGCAACTATAATTATCATACTAATGAAACTTCAAGAGATAACTACTTAAGCAGTGGTACTTTTTCAATATGAGTTAATCTTCATGGTACTTGATAGGTGTCTAAAAACACCTCTCTAAACATATATTGATTACACTTTCTTTAGCTATTTTTCATATAAAAGGTGCATTTTACGCTTTATTTGTGTTTTGTAGTAATTCAGGAATAAAAGAGAAAAAGGTGTCAAAGCATTACTAAGGGGCAGCCAAAGTGTTAAAGGGCGACCAGCCGGTGGAGGGCCCAAAAAGAAGCGTCAGAGTTTTTGGAGGGCTCAAAGAGAGAGTGAGAGACATGTCGGCGCAGAAAGTCAAAGAAGAAAAAGAGAAAGAAATGTCCGTGGAGCTGAAGACAGAGAGAAGGGTGTACGTGGCGCAGCGTGGTTGGTGGAGAAAAGAAGATGACGTAGAAGAAAGAGAGAGCCAGTAGTAGATCGACATGCAGCAGCTCTGGGCCTTTTCGGTGCATCACGGAATATCAACTTTGATGTGATATTGCCTCATATTTTGACACGTGGAAAACAATTTCCGTGGGCCGCTGATATTTAGGTTATTACTCTCTTAAGTTACTTCGAGAAGCACCGAAGCACAATTTCTTTTCCTTATCAATTAATATTCTAAAGAAGTAAAATAAGTAGTAAAATAAGTGGAGAAAGAGAGAAATCTTATTGATAAAAGTGTATCACATTACATAGATGTAATCTTTTATATACAAGCAAAGGGGAAACCTAAGTCTCTAGTTGGACCGCACATCCATGGGCCATACTCCCTACAACACTCCCCCTTGTGCGGTTCAAAAGTAAAACTCCAAATATGTTGGGGACAAAACCTTGAAAAGAGAAAGAGTATAACGTCTCGAGTCTTGGTAAGCTTCTCTGCTGAAGTTGGTCGGTGACTTCTTGTAGCTTCAAAAGTAGTTCTTCATATGTAGCTCTCCCTTCGATGACCACTGTGTCTAAGTCAATTGCCTCATTAAAACCTTGTTAGGAAAACCCAAAGGGACAAAACCTGAACTAAGGAAAAAAAAGTACAATATTGATGAAATCTTAGAACATAGTTGGGCTCGCATATGTTGCCTCGTTAAAACCTTGACAAGGAAAACCCAGTGGGACAAAACCTTGACAAAGGGAAAAGAGTACAACGTGATAGGTTCAGAAGTACGCATTTGCTGATGCTGATGTTGAATAACGCTCTCGCTTCTTTCTGGAAGTTGTTTCGCTTAACATACTACCGTGTTTAATTTCTTTGATTGTGATGCAATAATATCAATCCAATCTTCAAGTCTTCAACATTCAACATATACGCCAAGTGTAGTTGTTGTTGTTGTCTCGTTAAAAACCTTGTCGAGTAACAAAACCCTGTGGGAAAAACAAATCTCGATCGAAGGGAAAAAGAGTACAACATAAGTTCACATTTCGAATCAAAATATGTCAACATCATATCCTTGGATCCTCCCCCTGATGTCGGCATCTCCCCCTGATTTCGTTATGGGTAGTCTCTAGACAGTTTCATTAGTCATGAGCTATTCGAAAGTGAATATAGGTGATGACTTACAAGTCCACCATGTCTCCCCCTGATTACTTTCGTTGAAGAAAAGATTATTTTTCCTTCATAATCAACAAATTTTCGATTGCACTTCTGGTTTTGCAGTTGTCTCATTAAAAACCTTGATGAGTAACAAAACCCAGCGGGAAAAAGTAACCTCAGTGAAGGGAAAAAGGAGTACAACGTACCACTAGATGCTCCCCCTGACGCTGGATAACTAGTCCAATACAATCATGGGAGTTTGGACAATTTCTTTAGTCCAATACTGTAGGACACTTCCTTTAGTCCAATGCAGTTAGACAAGTTCTTAGTCCTCTGCAGTTATGCAATCATGGGAATCCGACAATTTATTTAGTCTTATACCTTTCACATGTAATCATGGGAGTTCAGATAGCTTCTTTTAGTAATATGCTTCTCACATGTTCTTCAAATGTGGACTTAGACAATGACTTAATAAATAATTATGCCAAGATTTTAGAAGACATTGTTGCTGCTGATTGTAAAATAACATCGGTGATATACGTTGTGTTATCACCCTTGACATACCCTTGCTTGATTTATTTGATGCAAGCTGCATTATATTCGTAAATGCAAGTTGGCTCTTCAGTGGTAGAACTCAAACCACACATCCCTCAAGTATGTGTAATGATAGACCTTAACCATATACACTCACGAACCATCTCATGTAGGATAATGATCTCAGAGTGGTCCATGGAGGTAGCCACTAGGGTTTTCTAGGTCAATTTCTAGGATCAACAAATATCCAGTTTGGGGTCGACCTTTATGTGGGTGGAGAGGTAAGTATCATCAGCAAAACCAACCAGAATATTATCTTGGGTTTCAGTGTAAGAAGTTGTAATTACATTACAAACTCTTCTTGCGTTTCATAGGGATAAAACAAACCCATGTCAATGGTACCTTTTAGGCGTCTAAAGATATTCTTGATATCATTCCAATGACTCTGCGTTGGCGCTAAGCTATGTCTAGATAACAAGTTCATTGAGAACGAGATAATTTGGTCGAGTACATTGTGTTAAGTGCAATAATGCGCCTATTGCACTTAGATGGGATATTCGGTTCCCAACTCATCTTCGTCACCTTTCTTTGGACGAAGTGCATATTTATGTACATTTTAACTTCGAACAATCATGGGAGTGCTAGACGGATGCATTGTCCAGATTAAATTGCCTGAGTATCTTTTGGATATATGCAGACTGGTGGATTAATATTCCACAAACTCGATGTAGACACATCCGAGTTTTCCCAAGATCTTTCATCTCAAAATCGGATTTCAACCAGCTCGTGGTTTCTCTTACTTCGTCGAGAGTGCCTACTATGTTCATTTCATCGACATAGACAGCTAGAATTGCAAATCCGGAACTCGTTTTCTTTAAATACGCAGGGGTACATTAACTATATATCCCTTCCCAATCAAATAATCACTTAGACGGGTATACCACATCCGCCCGGATTGTTTTAATCCGTAAAGTGAGCGTTTCAATTGAATTCCAAACGCACTCCGTGGTTTAGAGTTACTTGATTTGGGAATGTAAGGTCATTTGGCACTTTCATAAATATCTATGAATCAAGATCCCCATAGAGATACGATATAACCACAACAAAAAACTGAATTTCAAGTCTTTCTGAGACTAGTAAAAACTTTATAAGCGATTTAGGGGCTTGTGAGAAACCTCGCGCCACAAGGCGAGTCTTTGTATTTTGAGACTTCATTATTCTCACTACGCTTTGTGACAAATAATCATATATGTCCCTCAGGATTTACATTTGGTGGTTAGCACTACCATACCAAATACCTGTATATTTGTCAAAGAACTAAGTTCTTCCTGGAGGCAATATGCTCTATTTAATCAATATAAAATATGGTTCGATATCATCGTGCTCTACTTCTGGAGCAACTATGTATGAATTATATCATCACTATGCATGCATGATCCTTTCCTTGACTCATGTGCATTCTCATAATCCAACGGGATTTCATTGTTCTCTAGAATCATTTAAAACTTCGGAGCGTCCTCCAGTTTGATTCGTGGACATATTTAGAGGCAATCTTATGAGATGATTTCAGATGATATAAATATATGATTGTGCCTTACTCAACCACTTTCTTTCTAGGTGAGTATTAATCGAACCTGGTGGTCTCTCCAACTTCTTTTATGGAGCCGCGGCCTCAACCACACTTCCACAAAGTGTAGTTGCAACACCTTAGTTTATGGTGCATATCCTTAGTTAAGGATTTCTAACCTTGCAGGCACGTTTACAGTTGGTATGTGTGATCTCGTTACTTCAGCGAAATCAGTAAATGCACCAGACAACTGAAACAGCCATATTATGAATATCGGTATTTCGTTTCACTTCATTTTCACATCGTGAAGTGCGGGGATCAAGATGAGACAATGTGGGAAACACACCACGACAATTGCTGTCGTTCCCATAGGAAATCTTTTTCCTTACCTCCCTCTAACGACGAGAAGGTTGTCTCATCAAAGTGACAATCCGCAAATCTAGCGGTAAAGAGATCGCCTGTCAAAGGTTCAAATTAGCGGACCAACATAAATATTTATTCGTCTTTATTGACCCATCTTAGTACGCTGTGGGGGCGTAATAGGCACATATACCATACAACCAAAACTGCGTAAATATGTGTAAATACAAAATGTCAGGCTCATATCCAGTTACCAACTGGTACGCATGAAATGGTTGGCTAGCAGTGGGTATTAAGCGAATAAGTAAGGTTGCATGCAATATGACGTACCCTCAAGCAGTAACAGGCAGGTTGTAGCGCATAACCAGTGCCTTAGCTATCATCTAAACCTTTTAATGGTAGCTTCTGCGAGACCATTTTGAGTATTTTTGGGGTACGAGATGCTCTATGTCAATTCCATTAGACATACGAAAATCATTAAATCCTTTAGATTTAAATTCTCCAGCATTGTCAAGTCTGGTAGACTTAATTAGATAGTCAGGGTGGTGAGCCCTTAAATGTATAGTATCTGCTGGGAGCATTGCAAATGCAGCATTTCTTATGGACAAAAGAATCAACCAGAACCATAAAATACATGAATGATCCACACTCTGGCTGTATAGGTCCACAAATATCACCTTGTATTCTTCATAAATGGAATGTTTTCTTTTATCTTATGATGGTCTCGATCATGTCTTTGCTAAAGAGCAAGCTTTGGAAAATAAGGGACGTGCCTTAGACAAGGACAACAAATAAAATGGGAAGAAATACCCTCAAATACTTTAGAAGGCGAAGATTGCACTTCACTTACTTTAGAAGGCAAAAATTGTGCATAAGTTACTTTAGATAGCACAATGTTCTCTGCATTAGAACAATATTTTGTCCCATTTATTCTAGAAAATGGATGTCTGTGTGAGTTCTTTTAAAAACACAGATCATCATACAACGACTTGGGTGCCCCCAATCGGTCGTGCCAAAGCTTGTAAGAGTCACTTTTTAACATTTCATCGTTGATAACAACATGGGACTCGACAATCCTGATCGTAGTGGTGCACAAACCACAAGAGTGACTCAGTAACTTCTCTGAAATGCGTTTTCTTTACATGCATTAGAGACACATTAGTGTATTCAATTCCATTTTCACAGCTGGTTTCCAAAGGATAAATGCTTGCATGGATATCCTTAAACTCAACAAGGTGTGATTAACTCTTGGTGCATATAGAGCTTCTGTGACTTTAATCGTTCTGCTATTTGCCAACAAAAATTGAGCATTACTTCGCTCAATTATCACTTGAGATGATTCAATCATCGTAGTCACAGAGGTATTGTAAGGAATTAATTCAACTAACAATTGTCTATTTCTTAAGATAGTGTTGGTGGTTCCACTATCAGCTAGACATTTAAACAGTACATATATAACATTGATAGACAAGGAATATGTACAGACAATAACCAAGCATATGATATCAGAAAAAGTAAACATGTGAGGGAAGCAAGCAATTCATAAAGTTACCAGACTAATCAAACGAATGTTTACTATAATCATTGCTTCAGGTAGGAAAGATTGTATCTCGTACAAAACTAATGTAGACAAGCCATTGTAGTCCGATAGTGGTAGCCCATAAACTAAACTATTGGAGGCCCTACTACGAAAATATTGAAGGCCTTTCTATTAACATAAAGGCCCTGGTTTTAACCGTAAAATATTGGAGGCCTTGCTACAAATAAAGTATGTGGGCACAAAAACTGTAAGGAGGCCCATTGGTGAATGTGTGAACTAGCCCAATAGGGTGAACTTGGATACAAGTGAGTATAGGGCCTACATGCCTTGTGGACTGAACCAATGGGCTGTAACAATAGTTTGTGAAAAGCTCGTACTAACCACTACGAGAACTTGTTGGGTATGACAACTTGGGCTGGACTACTACGTGTAGGTCTGGTAGGATCGAATTACTATACGGGGATCCAGATTGACCGACTACTATCATAACAGACTAGCAAGCCAAAGTATGGTGTAACAGACTATCAAGTCAATCCAAAGCCTAGCATGGTATAATAGACTAGTAAACCAAAGCATGGTGTAATATACTAGCACACCAAATCAAGGCAAGCATGGTAAACACAACTATACACCAGAAGGTTTCACAACATAGCATAAAATGAAATGCTTAAGTCAACCTAGTGGTCAAGTGTCTATGTTCAACTACATGCATGCAGGTTCCACTAATTCTCAGGTAGGCTTGGGTTACCTTAGCAAAATATACCTCAGACATAGTTAGACTAGTCTTCTCGGTACTAGGCCAAGGCTTGTGGTGGTTCAACTGGTAAATCCCATAAGGCCCAAGGCACGGGTTCAGCTTACTAGCCACATGTTTCGCTAAAAATCGGACGTCTGACGATGCGAAATGGAATGTAAAAATGCACGTGCTCATACTTATTTAAGAAAATAAACAAAAGCAAAATATAAACAAAATAAACGCACACAGTTCCAATCATAATTTTATTATCGGTTGGCCACAGAAAGTGACAGTATATAAGATCACTTGGATAGTTGGTATGCCCTGAATGTAGTTTGGTTCTAATTTTATATAGCTCGAACCAGAACAGCCATGGATTGGTTTGTACCAGACCAAAAACGTAACCAAACAAGTTTAAGACTCGAAACAAGATTACATTCTGACTTCGGACAGAACAGGATAAAACGAGCCAGGATTCGGTTCTGTGTACATGGATGCGATTTAGAGGATAGGTCAACATGGTTATTAATAGTCTTGCCAACATGGTTCGTTGACAACAGGTCTAAACAGGGGACCGAGGTTGGCTAGGCAGAGGTCATGTTAATACAGTTCCTTGAGAACAAGACTTACGGTCTCGGTAACAGGGGTTTTAAGTTTATTCATTCACGTGATGAGCATTAAATCATGTATATCATGTCCTATGAAGGAAGCATGGATGACCAACATCTATTCTATTATATAAAGCCAAGACCCCCTAATGAAGCTGTAAATTTTTTGGATGATTTTGTCCCTGCTTTTACATATCATATTTATATTTTATAAAAACATATGAGGGTATAATAGTAATTTAAAATATCTAATAAATAATATTATCATTTTACCCCTACTTTATTATAACATGTGCTGTTTTAAAGAATTCAAATAAGGCTAAACAAGTAGTTTAGGTGGGGATGGGTCTAACCAAGAATAGAGTGTCCATGGGTTTATTGGACAATACATAAGTGTGAGGGTTGAAGGGGTCGTTTGACCATCGCTCCATGGTAAAAATAAACGCACGCACATAATGCGTGCAACTGTACTAGTGGCATACAAACTAAAGGAAACAAGCACCTGATGATGGATCACATGCTGCAGATCACGCCAAAAACAAAATAAATAAATAAATTGTGTTCTTCGGTGTACCTCTGTAGCAACCATACTGCGATTGACAAGAAGAAACATAAA
>JAJJMA010198498.1:0-10673 GCA_023529015.1 Papaver nudicaule | reverse complement strand
GCTTGGCTGGATCTATTCTTGATTTGGATGGCTTTCTTCGACGAACTATCTTGGACGAATCTTTTGTTGGCGGCTATGGCTCTGACATGGATTGGCGTGTTGTCTTCAATCGTGCTTGGCTAACTTTGAGATTTGGGCTTCAGTGCGCTGATGTAAACTTGAGCGGATCTTCTATCTTCGGCGGGTGACCATTGCTTGTGGAGAATACCATTGTGCGAAAATCTATGGAGCTTTTTCTTCAATAGGCTGACAAGGTTCGGCGACCATTAATGTGAACGAGGTATTAGTTGTTTCCGCCGTCTTCAAATACATTTGTTGTTGAGTGTTGATGAAAATTTAGGAGGCTTCAGCGATCTCTATTTGAAAGTAAATGCTTGGTCTGCTTCTTCAACTGGAGGAGAGATGAAAAGTTTTGCAGCCCACAGTCTACTTCGGCGGTCTTTGTCGTTGAGGATCCTGATCTGAACTGTTTACTTGTGAATCTTCATAGCGGTAATTGTATATCAACGGATTTTCGTGAGTGACGGTTGATTGAATTTTTGTTGTTGCTGAAGGAACTGAGCGGAAGAGTACAACTTGCTTTTAAAATATATATCTATATTTGCCCCTACTCTTGCGCGAGGTTCTGAAGCAACGACTTCTAGGTTCAACGTCTTGTGGCTGACATTTCTGCTTTCTTGCCTTTACCGCTATGCCTGCTTTGTATTGATTTAAAAATCCTTATACTCACCAAGTGATGTCCTGCAAATGAACCATAGGGAAATTAAAAAAGAAGTTTTGTATTTCATGTACATGGTTGCCCCTTTTTGCTTTGAAAAGTAGAGAGTCGAGACTTTTGAAAGCAAAAACAAGTCAAGACTTCTATATTTTATATATGGCTCTGCCCCTGTTAGTCATGCTGTAAATTTGTAAAATCCCATAGGAAACAACAACTGTAAGTAGTTATGATATGCTATAATAACTTAGGTGAGTGATACTTAGCTCTCAGCGGTTAGACAATTATTGCTTGTTCATTATTGAGTTCGGCGGGTAATATAAGATTAAACCGCTGCCCCAGCGTGTATCAACTTGTAGTTACCAATTTTACTTCAGCGAGAATTCGTGGAGTTCAGCAGGTATCTTGTTGTAAAGTCGTCGATCGATTTGAATGAAATTACAGCGGTTACCCAAATTCAAGATCATACTAAGGCATATGACAAAGCAAATTTGAAAGATAGAAGATAATATTGTAGATGCAAATAGTAACGCAAACTTAGTGATCATGCCCCTGGTATGGTTAGTAACTCATAAGGGAAATGAAAATGTATTTATAATGACCACTGTATCGCTATTGAGCGTATAATGAAATGTTTGTAAAGTTTGAGATACTTAGCCTGTTTGTCCGGCGTTAGGTAAATAGTTTGGCGGTTGCCCCTTGGCCAACTTGAAAGCATTTGATGTTACCATGTATATCCGCTGAATCTTGTGCCGGTCGGCAACGTATGCACCAAGCTTGAATTCTTTGGTGAGGACCGTTGTAATCAGCTCCTTGTCTTCTTGGAAGGCGGTGGTGCTTGAAGTTCCTGTGAGTATGCTCTATCCAAGCAACTTGAAAGCAAAGTTAGTTTTTCCATTGTATATGCTTAAAATCATAGCGGGGTAATGCAAAAGTAATAATATATGCAACATCTTCTGATTCATGGTGAATTTGGAGAGCGCAATAAATTCGGAGTTATAATATGCTAAGATAAAATTATTGTAGAGCTTTTTATTATGCCCCTGGATGGCTGCCGTGTTATGTAAATGTTGATGACGACCTTTGTCGAGTTCAATTTGTGCGTCCCAAAACTTTGTGAGGAAGCATATGTCTTTCAAGCAATGCTTGAAAATAATGATATGGGGAGTTAGTATGCCGCCGAAGGAGATGAATTCTTTGCAAATTCTTCATGCCAGAATTCCTTGTGCTTTCTTTTTGTGAGGAAGTATATGTCTTCCAAGCAATGCTTGGAAATGATGAGGTGGAGAATCATTATGCCGCCGAAGGAGATGAATTCTTTTCAAATTCTTTGTTTCAATCATGAGATATATTCATATCTCCCACTCTTTTGTTATGGAACTTTGGTAGATATTTTTCTACCTTTGCATTTTGTTATATATATAACACTTTTTTGTTTGCTTCCGCCGGTATAATCGAATCCATCTTAGTTTCAATGATGAGCTGACAGTATTTTTCCTTAGCCACATTCGCACCCATTTTCGCTATACATTGTTACTTGTGCCCGTCGGCGATCTATTATAAGTGGTAGGTTTGCCAAGAGGGTGGTTAGTGCCTCTCGGAGTCTTATATTTTTCTGCCAGCACTTACAGATCAACAAGTAACGCGTCAGGAATTTTAATGCACCAGTTAGCCAGGTTTACTGCTATTCAAAGCCATGCATTGAAAACTAAAATGTTCCGTTATGTCCCGGCGTGTAATTTCTTGGCAAACTTGCCTCAGTATGTGGCTATTGAGCCTTGTAAATTTTTCTTGGCAATTATGCCTCAGCGGACGGCTATTTAGCCTTGTAAAATTATTTTGGCAAATTTGCCTCAGCGTATGGCTATATAAGCCTTGTAGATATCTGGCATTTTAGCCTCAACAGGACCTTTTTGGTCAGGAGCAATTAGCTCATATAGTCGGCGAAGCTCATTGGCTTATTCTTTCGGCGCTTTTCCGTTGTATAACTCATGTATTCGGCGAAGCTCATTGGCTTATTCTTTCGGCGCTTTTCCGTTGTATAACTCATGTAGTCGGCGAAGCTCATTGGCTTATTCTTTCGGCGCTTTTTCACTTATGTGCTTTATCGTGTAGACGAACTGTTAAGTTTCTTATCTGTTTTCAAAGACAAAAATGTATCGAAAATATATGGTAAAATAGCAATTATGCCCCATGGGTTAGCGGTAATCTCATACTATTCAAATAAATTATGAAATTCTAACTTGATTAAAAATCTGCCCCAGCTATGCTCTTGGGTTGAGCGAGATGGATTCCTAAGTATAATCATGGTTACATTACACTGCGCGTCACAGCCATATGTAATCATCTAGTTTGATTTCAGCGCATCTTGGAAAATTTTGCACCTTAAACTTAATAGCAGGATGCCATTCTGGAAATGTGAGACTATGCAGTCGCTATGTCCTCACACCGCTGATCATTCTTTGCACAAGTAATTTTGTAATGAACTATATCATTTGATTATAATGGTAGCGTATTAAGTTGTGTCGTGGTGAGATCTAAAGTATTTGGAAATTGTAGTATGTTACCTGGAATGTGGAATAAACTAAGGAATTCTATGACAAATGTTATTAGTATCTCTATTGAGTTTCTCTAATATACATAAGGTGCATCCGCCAAATATAATTTTGATTGTAGAGTGATATAACAATATGCTAAGCTACAGTGACCGCCGACATAAAAAATACTGACTTTGGAACAATTCATATCTGAGGAAGATGAAATTTAAGTGGTAGGAAATGCTTATCATTTTGTTTGATTCGGCGGAAGAAATCTTCCATTGGTTGGAGTCGAATTTCAGTGATTCCCGAGTTCCCGCTCACAATTCGGCGTATAGCTTATTAAGTACCTGGGATTTTTAATAACAAGTTAGACATGTAGAATACCAAATGAAATACTATGGTGCCTTAAACAGTGAGTTATAAATATGATGCTACTAAGAATGTCAGCGTATTTAATCAGAAAAATGTTGACTTCCAACTTTAGTATATGAAATTTTCTTATATTGATGTCGCCGATGTTCTCAATCTCAGCTGCAAGAAAAAGGAAATGTAGCCTAATGACGGCGAATAAGATTATCAAATGCATGTGCTGACTTAAATGTTCTAGTAAAAAGACTCATAGCATAAGGTTCAGAAGTCTCCCCTCTGTGTTGTATGCCCATTAGGATTTTGCTGATCTGAGCCGGAAAAGAATCTATCGACATACGTTATTGCCTTCATTCTGGTTGGCGACAAGGGAATAATTGTTTGGCGAATAAGCATGGAAGAGTCCAAAAATATCAGCAAGCGCCACACTATCCGTTATTGATTTGCATTATGTTCAGTAAGCTGAAAATGTGAAGTCTATAAAGGTGAGTAGGGTTGAAACAACAAGCATGTGATCTCTACAAAATAATGATTAAGATAAGAATATTGAGCAATGTCCATGTTATTAAGGCCTGACCAAGTAATATTTGGAAAAATATATCATAGTGGAAAGCTATTAACATTCATGGCTGCAATAAAAATTTATGATTGTAGAGTTTAGGAAGTCTTCCCCATTATCTTGATAAGATTTTTCATCCATGACTGCCTCCAAAGTTCCTTGGGTGAGATGAATCTCAGCTAGTTGCTGACTTTGTTTTATGCGTATGGTTCAACATTTGGTTATGCCATACATGATATAGATAGTACATCGGCGACGTAACAAAATAACATTTACACCTGTTCCTGTCCATTACCCCATATGGGTTAGTGATGATACTAGACATCATAAGAATTCATCAATTATCATAGTGTAAAATACTGATTATTAAAGAAGAGAGGTAGGGATTCTTCCCTTTTGAAATGACCACTCAGCGGGGAACGGCTTTACGACAACCAAGGTGAAGAACATTGCCAAGACAATTTAGAACGGAAATAGAACAGCAACATTTGAGATGACCTTTCGGCGATATTTAAAGGGCTATGGATAGCGGCATGGCAGCAACAGCAGTATGAGCAACATGGCAGCAACATGGCGGCAATAGCGGCAGCATGGCAACAACAGCAATAGCGTCATCATGGCAAAACAATGGCAACAGCCTAGCGAGGACAGTAGCAGCAACATGGCAGTAACAACAAACTCTTATGAACTGACTGCGCTATCTTCAATCTTGGTATACCACCACCCTGTGTAACTCTTGCAATTCAATGCACCCTCAACTCCATGGAAAGTCCTGACTCTTCATAACAACCATTACCACCCCAGCGCTATCTTCTTCCACTCGTCTAAGTCAAACACTGAATGTCCATCATTTGCGCAAGGCTGCTCTTTTCGCAGGAACAATGAGGAACTACTGCTGTGGATAGGCTGGTACTTTGCCACGATGGGTCGCTGATCAACTAGGTTCGCTGACAAGGAATTTAAATTTTTCCAGGAATCCCCTTTTACCGCTGTCAGGCTTAGAGATGCGATGGCGCCTAGATAGCTATTTTGTCGATTGTTGTGTACGAGGTGTTGACGCTGATGAAATAGCTTGTCAAATTGGTGTTACAGCAGCAAATTTAATTTTCACATTACTCCCTCGTTGACGCTGACATGTTGACGCTAATGAAATAACCAGTTTGCTCTTATTGCCCAGGAATCCCGTCTCTCATCATCCATTCGCGGCGCCATCTCCCTGTGAATCAACACAACGGACAACCCCTTCAAGCAGCGAGAAAACTTCCATGAACCCATGACAGCTTGATCCCAAAACAACTTGAATTTCTGTCGAATGTAGCTGCAAATCACAAAGCAATCGACGGTAAACTCAATGTTCTACTGATTAATAATCTGAGGTAAACTCAATTTTGCCTGAATCCAAAATTTATTTTGAAATGACATCATGATGTAAAGATCAAACTTTTTTATTAAAACAAACCCTAACTCTTTTAGTTTTTAGAAAAAAAAAATTCTATTCTAAGTACTGCAGATCTGAAAATTAAAATGAAGTAGAAAGAGATATAGGGATAAATTTATCCTGATGTCGAAGAATATTTCTTCAAACTCATCTCATTCCTTTTCGCCACAACATTCCATTCCCACTGTCTCTTCTATCCTTCCGTTTCTTTAAGTGATTTCAATGCCGCCGATGAGGAATGATCAACCAAGGTGTGAGTCTCAATCATCTTTCGCTACAACAACCGAAGAATTAAGTGAATAATTAAGATGAAAATTAACTTATTCATCAATTTCTTAGCAATATAAGAAAAGCAAAGAAAGAACTCCTGGATTAGGCTAAAGTGTTGACATCCAAAGAGTCTCTGTGCAAATCGAAGTGGATTTGTAGAGTAAAGCCTACTGATTGTTAATCATCAATCAAAATCTTGTTAATCATCAATCAAAATAGATTTTAAACCCAGATTTTCAATGAAAAATTAGATAGTTGTTCACAGGAAAAAGTTCTCAAAAAGGAAAAGGGTTTTTGACAAAACTCTGTTGTAAAACTTTCAGATCTGGGTAATAAGAACAAGATAAAAAGAGATAAAGAGATGGATTTATCTCCCTTAAATTGATTGTGGATGAGTAATCTTCTTGTTCCGGAGGTTTCCTTCTGAGTTGGTGTTGTTCTTTGCTCCCTTTACGCTACTGAAACTCAAACACCCCAAACTTTTGCATCTGAAACTTGATTGCCTTTGACCGAAATGCCCCTGAATATGATGAATCCTACTGAATCTTACTGAATCCACCGGATTTGATGAGATTTGTTGCCGGAATTGTTGTTTTCTTCATTTTTGAGCTTATACCACAAGATCACATGATTCAAACCTCTTCTAGCGCCAAAATGTAGTAAGTAAAATCCCCAAAGTAGAGATTTTACCTATACACCCAATAATAACACATGAGAAACATAAAAACACAAGGATTTATCATTGATTTATGGAGATATCATTACATAGATTTCCATGAAGAACTTAAGTGTTCTTCATGTTCTTGAGAGAAGTAGAGAAGATGGAGGTGGTGAGAGAAAGTGTTAGAGGCCATCCCTAGCTATTAGGGTTTCATAGCTATTTATATGAGACTCATTTGACAAATTTACAATATTACCCTCAAAAGGAATCCTATGCTAGAGTTCTTCTTTGGTGTATCTTCTCCTATGAAAGTTAAGTTACACCGGCCTTGGCTTGGCGCCACATAGCGGATACACTACTTCACTTAACAATCATGTGTCTTCCTCAGCCAACAAGCATAGACGGCGACCTCAGTCTCCATTCATTGAACTTCAGCGGACAGGTCTTCTACTGGATAAGGATTGCTGACGCGGATCCCACTGAGTCAACGAGTCAACCCTGACAACCTGACCACTCTGATCTTCTGACACATGCTCAACCACTTCTCAGTTTTCTGTCGGTGACGTGTTCTTTGCCCGCTGATCACAACTCACTCTTCCATTCTTCTAATCGATAGCAGTCGATGTAGCTTCAGCGGCAATTGATGTAGCCTCAGCGGTATTTACTGGTGTAGCCTCAGCGGTATTGTTTGCTAATGTGGTCCTTGGCATTCGCCCGCTCTGATCTCCTGTGCATAGTGATGAACCTAAAGATTCTGTTGATGATTCTATACTTCTCGCTGATATTTTTCTTACGTAGCCTCACCTCTAGGATGCTTTTATTTGTAGAATGCATTTTCTACACCTACAATACCCATATCAGCTAACTATAGTCAGTTGTACCTTTTGCTTACCTTTACTGCTGGGAGGTGCTGAAGTCTGTACTTCCTCTTGTATACCTTCTCTTATTAAACCAAGTTCGTTCTCTGTCTTTCCTTTTATGTCAGTTATAGTTGCTTTTCTAACGTTGTAAACTTTGATGGTGGAGATGCTGGTCTTGAGGGTGGAACAAGAAAGTTTATCTTTAAGTGGGTTCCAAAGTTAAGTTTCTTGCAGCAAAATGGATGGATGGCAGGATTGATGTTACCTCATGGCAATTCTTCTGCACAATGTCCCAGGTATAAGTGTTATTCTGCTTGTGTCTACTTTTTTTCTTGATGATTTGGTATATGAAATCATGAGTTTGTGGTTATGAAATAACTCAGTAGGGGATCATTTGCTGATCAACCTTGTACATATTACTTCTTATTTTTCAAAATATAACCTTTTAATTCAAAAAAAAAAAAAGATACATGTACCAAAGAGGTTCTCAAATTTAAAATAAAAAGAAGCCAAGTGCATACTAGGTTTATCTGGTTAGCTTCCTCTTCTTGAACTTCGTCGTCACTTCATCTGTAATCTTTTTTTCCATACAAGTACCCGAATTTAGTGTAACTAGGCTCTCCACGTAACTCTCAGGGGAAAAATGACAATCATCGGTAGCATTAATATGCACAAATCTAACTCTGTCACTCTTTTGGTTGTATAAACTGAAACATTTGTCATTATATATTAGAATCTCATCATCTTCAACCAGGTGATAGAACTTTGACGAACGGGGAGAAGTAATGCTTATTTGGGTAGTGGTGAATTTCTTGGTCCAAGATTCTGTCACTCCATAAGTTTGCATGACCCATACGTCAACACAGACATTTCGAACACTACGAACCAGGCAGAGGTAGCCTCCCAAAACTTGGAGATCGTAAAACTCTTTTGGATGTGTCGTAGTTTCTTTGGGAAATGGCAAATACGTGAACTTCTCACTGTTGATATCGAAGGAAATTATACCTCTGCGGTTTTGTTCACGAGTACTGGCGGTGTCGCCTGGCCCCTGAACAACATCACCTAACCAATGAAGAGCACCATTCAAAAGCAATCCTGGAGCTTGATCAAATCCCACATAAGGGATGTTCTGGCCTCCTCTCCATGAACCACCAGATGGTCCTAGCGTGTATACATGAACTTCAGAAAAATCTTCATCCTCGCCATTTGCAATGCATACCAACTTGTAATTATCAATTTGGTCAGAGTAACCGAACCCATAAGAAGGAAAATTCTTTACCTCTGGTCCATCGATTGCCTTGTACTCACTTGTTGATGGGTTCCAAAGAAATAATGCTTCATCAGCGTTTAATAAAATCAATCCATTGCAAGATCCCACATTATCAGTGAAAAAAGTGTTTGAGGAGCTATCCATTAGAACAGCTCCATCACACTTGCGTGACGTCGCTGATGATATTGAAGCGTAATCTATGGAATAAAACTTATGAAAATCAAAATTATCATTAATGACTTTCATCATGATTCTTGTGTTTCTAACTGGGTTTTTCTTGGCATGACTTAGGTGATCCTTGACAAATTTAGGACTGGAAAGTAACCTATTCCAGTTCTTGCATACCGACTTGAAACGGAAGATGGAGCTCACTGGCAACCTTGATAAAATCTCTGCATGGATCTCTTCGGGAAGGCTTGACATTGTTGCTTCTTCAGTTCTTCTGTGCTCTCGATCGGAGGGAATTGTGGTTAACAACATGGGATATGATGGGGTATTTAAAGGAGGCTACTCAACCCTCAACCCTCAATTAGGAAACTAACTTATAAACCGCGTTCACCGAATTTAGGAAACATGCGAAGAATTTAGGAAACATGTAAATTTTGGTCACCGACTTACAGAAATTTGGGGGATTTATAATTCTAGTTGGGATGGACCCACCACCAGCTGCTGTTTGGTTGTTGAGTCAAGTGCTGGCTCTGGTGGCCTGTTCTTCTAGCTTAATCTGCATCCTTAATCATCGAAAATACAAAAAAATAAAATAAAAGACAGTCGATGGGATTACTATGAAAATCGAAGAAAGGTCTGGGTTACAGAGTACTCAACAACTCATGGGTTGGGATCGTGTTTTTCATAGAGTTGGCAAGAGTTTGGAACACTTTCTGTTATTCAACTAGTTATATTTGGACTGTGGTTTGGGTACTTTGGAATGAGAGATCAATGCTAAAGCTTTTGAACAAAAACATATATTGCTTCAAAACGGACATAGAGATCTATCTAAGCATGAAAGTTAAGGCTTTAGTGTTTTCTTGGGCAAGGGCCTTTGGCCACTGTATTGATCTCCCTTCTATACTCTCTATCTATAAGTGGCCGGAATGCCCTGCATGTTTGTGTAGTTTAGCTTTCTAATTCTCTGTCACCTCTAGTAGCTAGCACTTGTGACAGTGAGGTGTACTTGAGGGACTACCACTTGTCTTCTAACTCCTAGCTAACTTTGCTTAGCAGCAATAGCCTGCCCAGCAAGAGAGCAAACACTTTGTCTCTCCTATTATTTGCTCTGCAACTCTAAACGAATTTCAATGAAAATCTAAACCTGGAAACCCAAGAACAGATACTATCCAGAAACTAAAAAGTCACTAAATCTCCAGAAAACTCAAGACCAAAGAGGAATGTCACCAAGAAATTGATAATCTCTGCTCTCGTTATCCACAAACCCCCCAAAATAAAACAAATTATTAAAACCCCAGCTCAGAAAATCACCAAAACATCAACCTTAGATGCACTTTGAGTCTAAATATATACCACGTAGAGAAAATCCATCCCCAACAAAAAATCAAAAGTACCTACAAAATCACAGAAACAGAGAAAGAGTTGATGGGAAAATAACAAGTAATGAAGAAAGTAGTTATTCCTTGAAATTTAACTTTTCAACTCGAAGATACAAGTTACAACTTCAAACAGAAAAGGAAAAAGAAGAAGCAAGAAAAAAAATTCAGTCGTCTCTCTTTACAACTCAGGCTGCTTCCGGAGTATATATTTCTCATCTTGGACTTGTGTGATCACAACCACCACATCAAAAAAACAAACTCCTGATCAGTCAAACACCTAACCGGCCGCATCTTTGAATACGTACATACAAAAGAAGGCTCAAGGGTCATCCCATGTCCTCTCTGCTTGCTTCAGTAGGGTTCTTTTGTTTTATCAACAAAACCCTAAAGAATGACAGCTACTGTAATAGCACATTTAGCACGCTACACGTGGCAAGATCTGAGGAA
>JAJJMA010198449.1:0-22771 GCA_023529015.1 Papaver nudicaule | reverse complement strand
TTTCGATCCTATTTTCCTGCATCTGTAAGGCTATTTATAGTCATTGTTTTTCCTCTTTCAATAATAAGAAACACATAAGTTTTCTTATACATTCTTGTCTCTAGATGACGTGCACCATTATCAAGTTCTTAGAATTCCGTTAGGTGAATGTACTTGATTCTTGACTTCATTATAAATTCTCATTTGAGTGTTTTGTACTTGCAGTGATTTGTATTTGTATTTGTACTTGAATGGATGTTGCCTGTTGGCGGTTACATTTCCTTTCTCTATGTGACTTAAACGCACTGGGCTTGGGCTCTGTCAAACTTTCGTCTCGGTAATGACTGTTCATTTCGGATTTTTGAGGAGGCAACAAAAACAACAATGGAGGAATAATCAAGCCGACTTCAAGTTTGGATGACGGTAACTTTAAGCCGGTAGTACATTCAATTTGTACTAGTGAGTTTTACCATATCAAGTGTACCATCTTGTAAGTATTTTACAGTGACATGATTTTTATTTTTTTTGAAGCAAGAAATTAAATTAGACTTAAACAGTCATTACAGGTGGATATTGTGCCCCCACAGAATCACCAAAGATTAAAAAATTAGGTGGTACATAGTGACATATGATTTGCAGGAATTTGTGAACAGTGAACATCTTAAAAACCTGGCAAATTTGGGGGCGAGCCCAAATTTAATAGGGGCGAAGGCTAATCCAAAATAGGGTCACAATGAAGTAAAGAGGTCATTCCATATGAAATATATTTTTTTAAATACAAAACAACCCTTGATTAGTAGAAATTAATGATATGATTAGTTGTTAACTAAATTTGATTAGCAAAATTTTGGAGGGAAAATTAGTGATAAATGATTATGTTTAGGATAAAAATTTGTATGATTATTATTGTTGAGAGAGAGGGGAAAGTGAAGAAAAAGAAGGAGGTTTTGGAGGGAGGGAAAAAGGTGAGTGTTCATCAAAAATGGGTGATTTGGGAACTCAAATCGATGTGGGTGAAGCTTCAAACGGTAGAGATCAACCTCAATCTAGTCTCATCACGAAAGAAATGAAAATGGTGATGTTGCATGATCCAAGAATTTTAAATGATGAAGAACGAAAAGCTCTTGCTTATGAAGATCCTATGGAGGGAAAAGAAGACCTAGAACACTCACATGATGAATCCACAGATGAAGACAATGAGGTATGCTTTCTAAAATGACATTTTCGTGTGTTAAATCAAGGGGAATACAAGAACCATTGAAACCCAGGACGAACAAGTCAAGCAATATGTCCAAACTTTGACGATATTCATGAAATCGTCACGCAACACATGACGAGCTTGCCGAGTCTGTGTAAGAACACACTCAGAGATGATAACTCGTCATGTTGCAGCAGTAACCTTGACGAGTTTTTAGCATGGGAAAGAGAACGTACTATTTTCTTCGATAAGTCGTCGAGGTTTTAGGTAAAATCTTGACGATTCTGGGTAAGAGAAATCCATTAATCTGGTTGAAAAACTCAGTAACTCGTCAAGGTGGTCGTAGAACATATGACGACACAACCCTACTTATGACTAAATCGTCATGCAGATATCAAAAATATGACGATTTTTTCTGTTACATTTCCAACAATTGTTTGGTTTGCAGGACTCCGGTGATGACGATGGAGTGATAATATAATCCATCACCACGGTTTCAAAGGAGCTAACCAAAAAAGAAGTATTTGCCCATGGGATGCGGATGAGGATATGGACCTTGTGAAGAGCTTCATTCCTATCTATCATGAACGACCCAAAGAAAAATATTCAATGTTTTGGAAGAGAGTTAAGAAAATATACAAAGGACGCACCTTGAATACTAGACATCGCAATTGGGTTCAGTTGGCTAATAGATTCGCCCACATAAAGTCGCATATCCGTGAGCATTATATAGTCCTTGATATGGTCCAAGAGACACAGGAGGACGGTGATACTCCAGAGGACGTGGTGAGTATCTCGACATGCTTTCGGGATAGTATTTCATCACTAGATATACACATGCGCACTAACTTAATTTGTGCTAATTACAGATCAGAGAATTTGTGTACGTTTGGGATGAGCGTAATGGCGATGGAGAGTACTGGTATCAGAAACACAATACGTTGCTAAAGAAAAAATCTCCTAAGTTCGTTGCGGGAGTGTTATTTGATGATGAAGACTTGGCTTACTAGCTTATTATGTAATCGTTGTTAACCACTTTTTGAATACTAGGGAGGGTAATATGTTTTGTGAATTGTGCTTACTAAGTGAGCTCCCTTGTATCCCAACATTTTGCGGGTTTTGAACCTATATGGTAAATCGGCATGGTTTATGCCTAAACTGTGCCGACACTTAAGAAAATATGTGTACACTGTAATTTTGAACTTATCGTCATGGTTTAACATACTACCGTGACGACTTAGTTTGTAATTTTCCAAAAATTTGACCGTTGGGGTCTTGTTCTATAAAAACAAACCCATCTCCAACACAACTTACCTCAAACTTCTCTTCTTCTCATTGTTCCAAAATACCAAAACAAGTTTCTTGTTTATTTGAAGGTGACAAATGGCCGGATATGGTGATGGAGTATGGGAAGAGAGCGAGGATGTAGAGCTTGTCAAATCATTCGTTAGAGCATTCATTGAAATACCATATGAAATGTACTCTATGTTTTGGAAGAGGGTTAAGGAATTCTTAGAACAACACTACGACAATTATAACCGGCGCAAATGAACACATGCATCTTGCTTTCCGCTTCGAACGTATCAAAAGGGATATCATCGGGTATAAAAAGATTGTGGAAATCGTTAATGAACGCTACCCTCAATCTTCTCGCAAATTCAAGGTGAGTAGTTATCTAGTTTCTTAAAATTTGCTAACGAAATTTTGTATATGTTAATCTAACATGTCACTCATTCACCTCTAGAAAGAAAGAATCAATGCCCTATGGGAAATTCGTAATGGTGATCGTGCGTGGATGTTCGGGAAGTGTTTGAAAGTGTTGAACAAACGTGCTCCAAGGTTCATGTCCGATTATATTATGTACGAATTTAGCGACGACGCGTACTAGGTGGTGTTCTTTAGAAAAGAAATGATGTAATGTGCTTTTCCTACTAGAAATGTAATGTGGTTTTCTACCTTATGTTAATGAAATGAACCTTCTTGTGAAAATCGTCATGAAAATTACATACGTAATGCTAAATCGTCAAGGAAACACCAAATTTTATAAACAATTTGGCTGCTTTTGACCAGAATCGTACTGCTTTTTAATTTTATCTTGACGATTTATGAATTAGAAAAAGAGAATCGTCAAGTTATCCTACCATACCATGACGATATAGGGTCTCCAAAAAATAGTCCCTGTCCAAATTTTAAGGAAAATCGTAACGGTTTTAGGCAAAATGCGTGACGATAACTTACGAAAAATTACAAATCGGCAAGGACTTTATCATTACCTTGACAAGTTAGCGTTAATAATTTGAGCAATAATCAAGGAATACCAATATTATTCAAAACAAGATAAGATGCATTACATAAAAAAAAATAAAAATCAAAGCATTACATAGTTAATTCCAATTGATCTTACATGAAGACACTTACTCTTTATTGTAACAATTATTAAGAAAAGTGTTAAGGAGACGGTAATGTTGTTCGAACTCGAAGTTCTTTCCTTTCCAACGAGCCCATTCCTTCAATGCCCTACCCAGAATTTCATCATCGGTATCTTCCTTAAAAATATCTCGGATCAATCTCTTCAGGTGCATAAATTCGTCGACATTTTTGTGTATTACACTCCATTGCGCCGACAACCCATTTACATCTCGTTCAAATTGGGTACATTGTTCGTCGAAGGATTCTTTAACGTAACTCCACAATAGTCCCCAATTGATCCCAAAACGACTCCGTTTAACTTCAGCCGGTTTTGGATAGTACAACATGAGATATCTACAAAAACAATGATCTTCATGCCACGTAAATGGAGCACAACTTGGTTTCTTTCGTGTTGAGCGAGGAGGAGATAATGGTTTTTGAGATGGAGTACACTTATAATAATATTCATGAACTATCTTATCAGTGATGTTTCGATATTGAGATCTGCGAGGAGGAGATGCTGGAGGAGGACTATCTTCAATATATTGTGTTGATCGAGTTCGCTTTGCGGTTTCTGATGATGCACCTGACATTGTAGAAGTGAAAAAAAAACAAAAAAAAACTAGATTGATTGGGATGATTGTTTGGGATGAAAGGTTCTCTTTATGTAGATAAGTTCCCAACGGATATATTTTTCAAAAAACTAGTCGTTATGGAGTGTAGACCGAGTGTAAGGAAAAATACAATTGAAACATTCTTATAAGTTTTAACGAATCGTCAAGTAAATTTGAATATTCTTGACGATATACCACGAAATCTTCAAGATAATTTGAAACTCCTTGACGATTTAGAATTTGAATCCAACTTTTGGGGCCTGTAAATATTTGTGAAAATCGGCAAGGAATTTCCTGAACCCTGACGATTTATGCATATAAATTTCAAACAAATTCATACTTGCATTTAAACCAAGATCCGTCCAAACATCTCAAGTGTCATGAGGAAGAAACCATGACGAAATCCAAAATAAACATACCAAACCATAATATCATCCTACCACACATTGGTAAAATCAACCACTACCCTCACCTTCGCCACGACCACGACCCTTGGCACGAGCTCTTTTGGAAGTTTCTCCTCGCTTACTCTCCTGAGTGGCAGTAGCTGAAGGACAAACTCTCTTCCTTGCATTGGCTATTTTTTAAAACATGTTGCTAGCCTCAGGAACATGCAAGTGTCTTAGGTGATCAATATGAAGCATTAGTTCTGTAGGAGTCATGCCCTCTCCATGGTCCACCTTATTTGTCAGTGGCTTCAACACAACATCCAAACGCTCCATCTATTTTAAGGAATACCAAGTAAGTCATACCGACATAAATTTGGTTCACAATTTAAAAAACAAAAGAGAGGCTAAAAAAACTTACGAATAGCTTGTATAAGGAAGAATCATCAAGAGAAGGTGCAGTAGTGATCTTTTTTCCTTTGCCACGACCACGCTGGACAACTTGTTCCCTACGAATTACACGGCCGTGACTCCAACGGTTGTACCACTCCAGGTAATCATCCGCGCACTCATAACCATGGACGACAGCATCCCACGTCCATCCTACTTTATGATGTTGTCGTTGGTTCCATTGATCAACTGATATGGCTTTTTTGTAGACAACCGTGATTGATTTTGTGTCGCTGTGGCTTTCCTTGACGTCAACTGGGTTTTCTGCAGCGTTATAATCTGTTTCTATCCCTTCTTCGGGACTTTCTTGTATATACCCAAGTTGTCTCATGAATCTCGTTGGGGCCTGCATTGTGTGTCCAAGGGGGTGAAACAAGGGGCCATCGTACTTATAGTGTGGGTCCCTCTCCTCAATGAAACCCTTCTCCCTATCCTCTCTGTAGGGGTCAAAGACTACATCACTTACCTTCATGTTGTCCAACCTCTCTTGGACCGTTAGAAGCCAACTTTTCTGCCCCTTTCTTGATCCCCAGTGAAGATATACTTGTGCCCTCTCGCCATTCCCGGTTTTCACTTGGTGTTGATTTTCCAATCCTCATGGCCTTCCATCAACTTTGGGAAGTGTTCATATATCCACACCTAAGATCAATGACACATATGTATATATTGTCACGTTGATGTTATCAAGAATTTGACATTCAAAAGTGAAAAACAAA
Organism: Papaver nudicaule; assembly: GCA_023529015.1. NCBI lineage: Eukaryota > Viridiplantae > Streptophyta > Magnoliopsida > Ranunculales > Papaveraceae > Papaver > Papaver nudicaule. The sequence continues at coordinate 17,019 of JAJJMA010198449.1, read as the reverse complement.
ATGCATAATTACCTGCAGTAGAGATGTGTTGCCATTGAGTTGGGAAGTGAAGCTTCTTGATGCCTTTCTCAGCTCGGTGTTTAAGTGTGAGACAATTGCGGTAACCCACGAATACTCTGCAATCTTATCCAAAGGATGCAGTAGCTGCAAGAAGTTCGCATTCACCCTGTTCCCGGCAAAAGACAGAAATATACAAATGGATAAGACGTATAACAGATAAGCCGATGTCGAAGCTTTGACTTCCTTCTCATCCAGAGGCCCCCCTTTCTTTTTTTCTTTAGCAAGGGTTCCTTCATATATACCTTGCCCTCAATTTCACAAGGTTGATCTCCCTAATCCTTTTTTTTTGTTGTTGAACTATTCATGAAGAAATAGTCAATTTCCGCAGGAGTCCAATCAAACAAGTTCTTGCACAATTCATCAAGCTTGGTAAAATCGAGTCTTTTGGTGTACCCATCGCTGGTAGACTTCCCGGAAATTGACAATTTCAGAATCTGTTGAGCGTCGTCGGGAATGATCGCCATCTCCCCGAATGGAAAGAGCATGGTGTCTCTTTCCGGATAATACCTCTCGCACATTGCCGAAACTGTATCTACGTCATAGTTCACAACCGAATTCTCTACAGCACCATACAAACCAGAAGCTTTAATAATTTTTTTGACCCCCTCACATTCCTTTTCAAAAGCCCACTTCCTCATATTAAAATAATTAGTTTGGCGCCTAAGAAGATGTGTGGCGTTCTTATGATCCTGAAAGATGAAAACATAATGAGATATATTAACATCTAACCTAAGATATCAACACAATGAAACACAAAAGAAGTTGACATTAACATTACCAAGGTGGAGTAGATGGTACAAGCCCACGAATCCTTGTAACCAAAGAGAACTTTTCCAGCATCCGCAGGTAACCCATGAGGTCCTCCCTCTAGTATGAGGTGTGGTGCGGGAAGGTGCGCAGCTCTCTCCCTCGGTTTCTTCTTCACCTTTCCCTTGCCCTCAACGACATCCCCATTTCTCTCATTATCTTTAGGGTGTTCAACTCGAACACCTTTATCATTACCCTCTTCTTCTTCTTCTTCTTCTTCTTCACCCTCTTTTTCTTCTTCTTCTTCTTCACCCTCTTTGGTGGCTTCATCTTCTTCACCCTCTTTGGTGGCTTCATCTTCTTCACCCTCTTTGGTGACTTCATCTTCACCTTCGTTGTCACCTTCATCCGCAACATCATTGCCATGTTCATTTTGGTCGGGTTCAACATCATCACCACCGTCATGATGGTTACCACCGGGTTCGGGGATAGAAGAAGGAGTGGGACACGACATTGAGGAAAAAGCCGCTACATCGTGTGTGGTAAGACCACGAAAATTTCCCGCTCCCAAATACTTATCTCTGCGAGGATTTGATGGGGGAGTCTTAAGGGGGAGTTTGATCTTCTTCATCTCTTTCAACCTAACAACACAAAGATTAAAAACATTTATTAACATCAAACTCGTCAAGGTTATACAGCATACTACGGCGATTTAAAATTTTCTGAAGCAAATCGTCAAGATTTTGGGAAATACTTGACGATTCACAAGTGAAACAAAAATTCTCGTCAAGGTTTGATGCCCAAAAGCATGACGAGTTTTCCTAAAATTGGGACAATGAGCATGTTTTGGGAGGAGCAAATCGTCAAGAAAATAACACTAACTATGACGAGTGAAAACGAAATGCAAAACCATATCGTCAAGCTAATCCTAAAAGCTTTCCGATTTTTGGCAAAATTTGGACAGTGAGCATGTTTTGGGAGGAGCAAATCGTCAAGAAAATAACACTAACTATGGCGAGTGAAAACGAAATGCAAAACCATATCGTCAAGATAATCCAAAAAGCTTTCCGATTTTTGGCAAAATTTGGACAGCGAGCATGTTTTGGGAGGACCTAACTCGTCATGCTTTTCACACATTACTTGACGATTTCATGTGTACCCTTCTTCTCCAAAAATTCACAAGGCTCAAATCGTCAAGGAAAGGATGAATACTATGACGAGAATTTGGAAAACACCTAAGTTGCAGAAGATTTCTCGTCAAACTTTTTGGGATTACCTTGACGAGTGTTCTTTAATTTTTTTCTGAAACTGCAAACTCGTCAAGCTCGATGGCACAAGCTTGACGAGTTTTCTATTGTGAGTGCGAAAAATTGGGTTCTTTCACCCTAAAATCCATCGAAACATACTAAAAGTTACCTAAGGGGTGATTCAAGTAACTTACCTTCTCAATCTTGCCATTTCTTCCTCGTTTTTATCCCGTTCTTCCGGTTCTTCTTCAACAATTTATTTTTCGGTTGAGGTGGATTTTGAAATGGTTTTTTCAATCGATTTCCCCTTCAAACGAATGAGGAGTTTTGGTTTTTCTTTGGTCATCTTTGTAGCGTATTGAAGAATTGAATCGGCGATGAAAAAACTCGAATCGTCGATTACCACGATTAATTGAATTCGAAAAAAAATTTAGGTCGTCAAGGTTTTTGTATTTGGAAGGGTGGGTTTTTGTTTGTTGTGAAGGATAAGTAGTAGAGGAGAGTATTGGAAGTTTTTGATTTTTGAGTTTTAATTTTTAATTAAAATTAATTTGGTATTTAAAATTAAGTATGAGGGACATTTTAGTATTTGCACACAGTTTTAGCTCCCCCTATAAACTGGGGTGGGATATTTGAAGTAGTGCTCGCCCCTATTAAATTTGGGCTCGCCCCCAAATTTGCCAGGCTTAAAAACCTTTTGGAGTAACGTGGAATTGATATCATTTTCTTCACTTCAGTTCAGGTACTACACCTACTGGGGCTCCCATAACCCAAACTTATCTAATTGTACACTTTCTAGTAAAAATTCGACCAATCAGACCAACCCCAAATTAAAATTATCTTAATACCCTCTTAGCATTTAATGAAGAGTAAGAGATAGGATCTACTCACATTTTAAACTACATTTTTTCTTTTTCAATTTCGAACGATAACGAATTTAAAGTTAATATGCCAGAGTTATATTATGAAATGCGCCCAAGGCGCTTACCTAGGCAGGGGTGAATCTAGGATTTAATAAGAGGGGGTGCAAAAAATAACCATAACAAAAAGATACGTACCAAAAAAAAATAATCCAGGAGTTCAGAATCAGGCAGAAAAGAAGGGAAAAAAATAGGATGGTTTTTTGGTAATAAAGAAGAAAAGAAGGGAAGAAAAGCAAGGGGATGCAACTAGGATTTTTAGAGGGGGTGCAAACAAGCTTTTTATTTTTGTTTGGCTTGAAAACTTTGCAGTTGCTCACCCTTGTTAGCTGTTGGATTCGCCACTGTGCCTAGGCGCCAAAGACACACAAATTACCAGGTAAGCGTCTCAGCTGTAATGCACCTAAGGCGGCTAATGCGCCAGCCCATTACTTTTCTCCTTTTCTAATCGCATCAAGCGCCTTAGTCGCGCTTAGGCACTTCAGGTTTGAGGCAACTGGCTTGGCGCCTCGTGCCTCAAACAACATAGTGTCAGTATCAACTATTTCTGCCACCACGGTGGATGGGTGGACTAATTCAACCCATTTTCATTTACAAGACCCGTAAACACTCCCTCTCCCTCCCATAAAAAAAAAGAGACCACCTTTTTGCTATCAGTCTGTAATCCGCTTCTCCTGCATTCTGATTCCTGCTAATCTGGTTTCAAGAGAAGGTATGTTCTTAATCTTACTTTTATTACTCAATCAATTGCGGTAATTTTTTGGCGACTAGGTGTTCTGAAAAACCTAATAAACCCTAACTTAATGAAAACCTAAACCCCATGTATTCAATTACAACTTATGATGAAAACCCAATGTCAAGGTTATTAGCAAAATGATATTAGTGATAGTGGAATTTCAGTTTTCTGCTATAAAGTTGACATTTTTATGGAGATAAACCCTACTTCACCCTTTTTCTGTACTGACCGTAGATATCTTCATTAATTCCCTTTAATACCCTTTTAGTACCTTAGCAGATTTTGGGTCATAGTGAGAGATTTGCACACAGTATTCATGCTTAAGTTTTGTTTTGCTTTGTTTTGTTTTGTTTTGTTTTGTTTTGTTTTTTTTTTTTTTTGATGATTTTTGAGATGCAAGTGACCTTAATTTTGTATCTATTAATTGGCTTTTATTGAAGATCATCAAAGTCATGGTTAAGAAGAAGAAGCTACTCCAGAGAATGGATACGACCATCCGGGTAGAGGAGGAGGATAGGATTAGCAAATTATCTGATCCCCTCCTCTGTCATATCCTGTCTTTCCTTCCTTTTGAGCGTATTGTTGCTACCAGCGTTTTGGCTAAACGTTGGAGGTTTGTATGGAATTCAGTCCCTACTCTGAAAATTACAGAGATGAAATCATCTGATCCAGCCAAAGACAGCAATTTAGAGACTAAGATTTTCTTGAATTTCATGGATCGAATGTTCATTCTGCGCGATTTGTCAACTATAAAGTACTTTTCTCTCAATACTTACATTAGAGATGATTATAACATTAATTCATGGATATCTGCTGTTATAAGACGTAAAGTAGAGGAAATACATCTGATGTTGCCGAATTCATATATGTATTCACCATTTCTAATTCCTTCAAGTCTTTTTACTTGTGAGTCACTGATTACATTAACGATAGCAGCCCATGTTGTTCTCAATCTTCCTTGCTCAGTGCATTTTCCTAAGCTCAAGCACCTTAGCCTTTACACTGTCATAATCAAGGATAAGTTGATCGAGCGATTGTTGTCAAATTGTCCAGTTCTTGAAGAATTCAGTTTAGATTCATGCACATGGGATAGCGTTGCCGATTTATGCATTTCTTCTCCTACATTGAAGCATTTAAGCATCGGCCAGGCTCCCAGTGGTGAGATTAAGATTAATGCACCACTATTGTTGTACTTCAGTTATACCGATTTTCTTGCAAAGAAACATGTTTTGCATAGCTTTCCACTGCTAGTTCGTGCACAAATTTTTCCAGCAGCAGTCAATTCCGGAAATAGTAGTCCGGAACAAGGTTCTAATGCAATTAAGCTTCTTAGAGAGCTTTTCAATGTGAAGCATCTAAATATTCATGATAGAATGTTTAAGGTATGCTTCGTCTCCGTACCCAATTATCATTATAAATTATGACTATTTGTTGTTCTTTTGCTACCATGTATAACTGATATTTTCATTGTTCCACCTTATGATCATAGGCACTAGCTCTTACAGATGATCATATCTTATTGAAGCTGCCTACGTTTCATAATTTAAGCAAGTTGATAGTTGTTTGGAGTTATCCTTCTTCAATTGACAGAGCACTATTGCGGTTGCTCCAAATCTCGCCTAAGCTGGAATCACTTGTCGTCCATAATGTAAGTAACTATATTTTCAGAACATATTTTTTATATACCAATCAAATCTAATAGAAGCAGGACAAGAAACTATCTTTTGGTTTTGCATCGCGAATAGAATGACTATTATATTTCTTGTCTAAAGTTTTTGGAATCCTATTATCAGAATTCGTGCCATTAATTATGTTCCTTTATGATGGCTTTGATTTTGATACAAAAGCTTTTATTCACACTTGATGATTATTCAGGGAAATGATTGTCGATCTAACGAGGATGATAGTTGGAAACTAAATATTGTGCCAGAGTGTCCGAATATTGTGTCCGGGTTGGAGAATCTCAAGGTTCTTGAATTCCTGCAGTTTTGTGGAGACCCATGGGAGCTGTATGTGGTAGAACTATTTTTAAAAAATGCAAGATTTTTGCAAAGGTTAACAATCCAAACTTCTTATAATAGTTCTTTATTAAGAGGATCCAAATTGCAGTTTACTACCAAGTTATTAATGCTTCCAAGAGCGTCATCAGATTGTGTGATCAAATTCTCTTAGAACATCTCCGACGAAGGTTTTGTCTATTTCCTTAGATTCTGGAGCCATCTACTGATTCCTTCTCTAGTTCTAGAATTGTTTCCAGGATCCTGTTTATTCATTGGCTTCATCGACAACATGTTTAAGGCAGGGAGGTAAAGAAAAATCAACAAGATTGCATATCTCATGTCAGAGAAGGAGAGTTTCTAGTAGATTTGCTTCGGTTGGCTACCAAGGAATTTTAACAGAGTAAAACTTAATTTTCTATGATTGGTGTAGGCATCACCCATGATTGTACTTGGAAGTTAAATTTTGTATGCTGAAACATGTTTATTGATTCAAGCAAGTTTTGTTACTTTTCTGTCTTTGATTGCTGGATTGGGGCATACCATACACTGCTAAAAAAACTCTCACAATGTTGTGCAGTACAACTGTACAGACTAATATTGTTGCCTAAAAACCCAGCATAACTAAAAGTAAATTACACCATCTTGCAGAGTGCAGAAAGTTTGCTAAAATTTTCCCAGTTCCATTTAATCATATCATTTCCCAGTTCTCTTCACAGTACCCAATTAGGGATACAAGATGGCGATAATTCAGATCTTTACTGGTTTCTGATACACTGAAGTCTTTGAGGAAAGTAGAGGCACCAGATGAAACCCGAAAAGATAGCATTAGAGGGATTCAGATCCCCTTAAGATGATGAGTAAAAATGAAGACGAACATATTTCCATCCAGCATCAACAAGAAAATTATAAGCGAATTCAGAATAGAAATTCTTGCTGCCATGTAAGGAAAATTATGTTTAGCAACCTCCATGAAGGAAGCTTAAATACGCATAATACATGATCAACATGTAGAAATTTAAGACAGAAGAATTCACTCCACCAAGGATGGGCGTGAGACTGTGAGAGAGGGACTGTAACTTAACAGAAGAAAATGTTTTACTTTTTCGGCGGTACAAGGAATTGAACTTGCGACCTCAAAGAGAAAAAGGGCTTTCCCTTGTTACTTTTATGCTCCGTTTTAGTCCCACATTGCCTATATCTCGAAGATTGGTTTGGTTTATAATCTCCATTGTAGTCGAAATGAATGTAAACTTAGTCGTACAAGAGCTGTCGACTGGTTGTCTGACTGGCTTGACCATTTCATTTCATTCTTGTGGTTGACAAAGTTTGCTTTGCTTGCTCGAAGCATCCATAGCACTTTTTTTTTTTTAGTTGTTTGCTTTTTGCACTGTTTTTTTTTTTTAGTTGGCATACTTGACATCCAATCCATGATGCTTTCCTCCTCTTGTTTGTTTTACCATCAGATGAAACTAGTTTCTATATTCGTTGGTCATTGAGACCAAGACAAAAGTCAGACAAACTAGCTCTATTGCTATATGTCTCCAATAATTTTATCCTGCTCAACAGATTGTTTTTTTCAGAGGTACATATGCTGCTGACTTAAACTCGAAGAGCCGTTGCTCCGCAAAGGCGCAAAATTGCTATCCACTATACTTGGTTCAAATTCCTCAACGTCGTCAAGATAAACAATGTCTCTATCCGAAATCTGAAATGAATCCTTTGATGTAGTAACTCCTGTTATTAGAGGCCTCACTCGGGGTGCTGCATATTCCTGAATTTCTCTAGCCAGTAATCCTCACTCGGAGTGCTGCATAAACGTCAACCTCGAGTTTATGTGTTGACAAGGTTGTTTAGCTGCATACACCCAAACACTGCCAGCAGCCACAAGAAGGGAGTGTTAATAGGCCCTGCGGCATGGCCGTGAACTTGACTTGTTTTCTGCTCCTTTATGGTTTTAACAGTTTATTCCCAACAACAATTGCTCATTCAAGAATCTGAAAGTTCGTTGGATCAGCAGAACGTGAAGCAGCAAAACCATTTCAAAAAATTCCATGGCAACACTCTTCAATCTGGTGCACAGGTATGGCAAATTTACATAGATAATCATCTGCTATATAGTATTGATTACCAGCAGCTTTACAATTGGTTAAGTAGTATGAAGATATTATCTTGGAATGTACAGGGTTTATCTAAACCCAATACTAGAGAACATCTCAAGAGTTTAATAGCAAAGCATAATCCAGACATAGTGTTTCTTATGGAGACAAAAGTGGATACAAACAGAGCTAAACAACTTACTCAGTGTTATAATTATCCTAATTCAACATATGTTAGTAAACAAGGTAAAGCAGGAGGTCTAATTCTTTTGTGGAAAGATGGATTTCCCTGTGACATAGTTAGCATTCAAGATAATATGATTCATGTTTTAGTCACCTCCAATCCATCACAATCTGAATGGCTTCTTACATGTTTATATGGCTCCACTTATACGGATTTTAAAAAGAAGCAATGGGAGTTCATTAAAGAACTGGGCGAAAATGTTTTTCAAGCTTGGGTAGTTATTGGGGATTTAAATGTGCACATGAGCAACACTAGTTCTATGTCTGATTTATCTTACATAGATAAATGGACTAACAGCACTATAAGTGCTGCAGGGCTAGCTGATCTAGGATATGTAGGGCAACATCACACATGGACATGTAAAACTGATGGTAAAGGAAGCAGGAGGGCCAGAATTGATCTTGCTCTAACTAACTCCTACTGGCATGTCCAACATCCAGATTCCAAGCTTTTGCATCTTCCATTTCTTGGCTCAGATCATAGGCCAATAATGTTAGTAACTGAAGCTGAAACTCAACAAATACACTATTCGTGGAAGTTCTATAAATGCTGGCTTCAAGATGCAACATGTGCACAACACATAGCACTATGTTGGAAGCAGTCTATAAAAGGATCTCCAGGGTATGTGGTTGGGAGGAAACTTCAACTCACTAGACGTTATTTATCACAGTGGAAAACTCGCCATTTTGGTCATATACAATCTCACATTTCCTGTCTTCAGGAGGAGTTAGCTAGGCTTCAGTCACATCCTTATAGTGCTCATAATAGTGATTCTATTCAACAAGTCATCACTGATTTAAATCACTGGCAAAAAATAGAAAAAGAATATTGGCAACAAAAAGCTCCGAAAAACTGGCTTCTCGAGGCAGATAATAATACGGCTCTTTTTCATGCCAATGCAAATAGAAGGAGGTCTGTAAACAATATAGTTGCTTTACAAGATTATAAGGGAGACTGGCATCATGGTAAACAAGCTTTATCTGCTCTTCTGAAAACACATTTTAGTAGTATTGCTACAACTACTTCACCAGTACTACTAGATTCAGATTTTCAGAACATCCATCCAGTTCTTACTCATGAAGAGAATGCAGCTCTAATTAGTATCCCTGGTCCTGATGAGATCTACTCTGCAGTTAAAAGTTTAGCACCTTGGAATGCACCAGGACCGGATGGGTATCCGGCTGGCTTCTTTCAAACTCAATGGGCTACAGTTGGGGATGATATCATACATATGGTTCAATCTTTCTTTTCAACTAGAAAGCTGCCAAAGCATATTAACAAAACCAATCTTCGTCTGATACCTAAGAACAAGCACCCGGGAACACCATCAGATTACCGTCCAATAGGTTTATGCAACAATAGTTATAAGATTATATCAAAAATACTAGTATCTAGAATGAAACCCATTATAGATAAACTAGTATCACCATGTCAAGCTGCATATGTTTCGAAAAGGATGATAAATGATAATATCATCATAGCCCACGAGATTATACATACAATGAAGAAATCTCGCAGGAAAACGGGTTATATTGCCTTAAAGCTAGACATGTCGAAGGCATTCGACAGACTAGAGTGGGACTTCTTGTTAAAGATGATGAAGAGTCTTGGGTTTTGTGAAGAATGGTGCCAACTGATCTACGAGTGTATTTCAACATCTTCTGTTTCTATTATCCTAAATGGTGATGTAGGAGACCCTTACCTTCCATCTCGAGGAATACGACAGGGGGATCCATTATCCCCCTATTTGTTCATTCTCTCCATGGAATACCTGTCAAGGGAATTAGCAATGGCTGAACAACAGAATCTTATAAATGGCATTCGGGCTGCTCCAAAGGCACCGTCAGTGAACCATCTTTTATTCGCTGATGATTGCTTACTATTCTTCGACGCGGATGATAAAAATATAAGTAATATTCATCTTATTCTGCAGAAATTTGGTCGTCTTTCAGGCCAAATGATTAACCTTAATAAGTCTGCTGCCTTCATTTCAGGATCCTTGACATCTGAACAGAAGAATCAGTTACTAAATACACTTGGAGTGCAACAACTTAGTGCTTCAGATAAGTATTTGGGCTTACCCTTATTGTTGGGAAGATCAAAAATCGATTCATTTCAAGGCATCACTAGTAACTTCAACAATAGACTAAATGGTTGGCAGTCAAAAATTATTAACCAGGCGGGTAGAACCACTATGGTTAAATCAGTTTTAAACTCCATTCCATCACACTACATGAGTACCTTTAAGCTGCCTCAAGGAACAATAAGAAAGTTAAACACCTTACAACGTAAATTCTGGTGGGGTCATCGTACTAATAGAGGTATTCACTTTGCTGCATGGGATTCATTTTGCAAACCCAAAGCTCAAGGTGGCTTAGCTTTTCGAAATCTGAAAAAATATAATCAAGCTTTGATTGCCAAACTAGCCTGGAGAATCTCCATTGAATCTGATCACCTTTGGGTTCAGATATTAAAGGCTAAGTATTTCCCATATGGAGAATTTCTTCACATTCAGGACGAACGTCAAAATTGTTCTTGGGTATGGAGAGGTATAGAAAAGGGTCTTAAGATTGTACAGGAGCATCATTTTTGGGCAGTTAGGAAAGGAAATAAAATCCTCATTTGGTGCGACAAATGGGTTAGGGGTTTGAACAGGCCACCAACTCCCAATCCTACATTCTCAGAACCTGCTAGATATGTTTTTGTTTCTGATTTAATGCTTCCAAGCAGTCATCAATGGAATGCAGAACTAATTGGTAAGCTATTTGATTCTCACACAGCTAAGCTTATACTAAACATGTATATACCAGAACAAGGTGAAGATATGCTTGTTTGGATGCCGAATAAAACTGGTGAATTTACAGTCAAGTCAGCTTATAAAGCACTTACTGCATCTTCCAATTCAGTCTCCCGACAATCAAATATACAGGGTTCAATCTGGAGAAAACTTTGGTCTACTCAGGTACCACATAAAGTGAAGCTATTTGTTTGGAAATGCCTTCGTAAAATAGTCCCAACTAGAAGCAGAATAGGACAATATAAGCAAGGTATAGAACTGCATTGTGTAATGTGCAATGCAGAATTAGAAGATATCAATCATCTTCTGATTCATTGTCACTTTGCAAGAGCTGTGTGGATATCCATGGGAATAAATGTGGCTACTTTACAAGCATCTAGTACTGACACTATAAGTTGGATTTTACAGTGGTTTGAAGACAATAAAAAAGATGCAGAATCAAATACTTACAGCACCATTAAAATGATGCTTACGGCATGGCAGATATGGAAATGTAGGTGTTGGAAAATGTATCAAAATAAGAGCATACACCCAGCAATAGCTGCTGATTACATTAGAGTAATGCTTACTGAGTGTTTGTCGCATAAAAAACCTACATCTAATGTTTCTGAACTCAATCCTGCACAGGATTGGAAATTGCCGCCACTTGGTTTCTACAAGTTTAATACAGATGCCTCATTCAAACGAGACACTGGCCTTGGACTAATTCTTCATGATTATACATGTGAATGCAGAGGCATCCGGGGATACTTCATCAATGGAGGATTGAATGTTGAAGAAGGAGAATGCTTCGCCCTAAAAGAAGCTGTTTCTTGGGCTGCTCAGTTGAAACTCACAAATGTAATCTTCGAGTTAGACAATACAAATATTGTAAATAGTCTGAATACTGCCTCTTTTTTGGTCTCCTGGGAGAATCAAGGTCTAATTCTTGAGATTAGACACCTACTTAACTATATCCCCAAATGGCAGTGTATATATGTCAAGCGATGTCAAAATGCTATGGCTGATCGGTTAGCTAAGAAAGCTAGAAAAGATAGAAGATCTTTTTTGTACTCTGAAGACATCCCAGGCTCTAATTTAAATATGTTAAGGGATGATCTTTTATCTTGTAAATTTCCTGCCTAATGAATGAATACTTTTTTTTTTTAAAAAAAAAAAAAAAAAACATTTGACTAGTCTCTTGATTCAGCTAGTAGATTATGACAGCAGTAAATATGAGTTTCTACTAAAATTCTTCTCAAACCTCATTCCTCTCAATAAAATGAGTAAGTCAAATATGAAGCTTTTTCTTTCGTCGGTACAATATAAAATGAATTTTAACCATTACCACAACAAAGATTGCTAAAAGAAGAGCACAGTTGCTTGGGGATGGTCTAGTTGTCTTTCTGGCTCCCTTCCGCTTATAGGAAAGGGAAGAGAATGGTTAGAAAAATCTGGGGCATGTTACCGTTTGTGATATGGTGGACTGTTTGGAAGGAACACAACAATAGACTGCATTCTCATAGGAGTAGACATATATCTCAATTGATTGTATCCGTAAAATATACTATGTACATTTGGTCTCTCCACACAACTTTTTGAGGGTTATCCTTTATCTACTCTCATTTGTAATGGGATTCTCTAATTGGTATGAGCTAGCCTTGTTAGCTCCACTTTGGTTTTGATATCACCACTTTGGTGATTTCATCTCTTTTTAATTTGATTTGCCCTTTCCAGTCAAAAAAAAAAATAAAAAAATCTCTATACTACTTAATTAATGAGCGAGTGGATATCTACGCGTTTTAGTTTTTTTTTTTTTTTTTTAAAAAAAGGTCCCATTTTATTGAAAGCAATAATGCAAAAGAAAACAAAGAGTAGCATGGCACACTAGTCCATTGGGGTCCCGAAACTAGTGTGCCGCTGGAAATCTAAAAACAAACAAAATAAATTGAAATCTAACATAAAACCTAAGAGACCTAACTAAAGTCTAATAAGACCATCTATTTATTTCCTCTCTTCTTGTTGCTCTTCCCTGACTTGGGTTGTGTTGTTTTTGCAGGTTTAGTTGGTGGTTCAGGTGGAATAGGATCAGCTGGAGTTTCCTCTTGCTCAACTTCTTCCTCATTATCACCCTGCTGTGTTTTTCCTTCCATCTCTTCTGAGAACAAGTTTTCACTTTGACTTAGGTCAATACTAGCATCATCTTCTGTATCCCACTCTGTCTCATAGCCATATTTTGCTTTTTCTGCTCTTTCCCTTCGTTCATTTACTCTTTGTCTATGTGCTTCTTCTTCACGCTCAGCAGCAGCCTTGTCAAAGTCTGCATCACCCAACGATTCTTCATTATTCTTCGTTTGTTCCGTCTGTGTTGCACTTTCAGTATGTTCTGCTTCCTTTTCTTTCTCCTTCTGCCTTTGAAATTCAGCTTGAGCTTTCCTGAGTTTAGCATCTTGTCTGTCTGCTTCTTGCCAATCTATGTTATGTTCACTTGTACTCCTAAATTTAACTCTATATTCTTCTTTCCCTTCATCATTAGACAAGTCTAGATCATCACCTAGAGCATCAGCGTCACCCAAGTCTTCAACATCTTCTGATTTATCACCTTCTTTCTCACCAGATGTCCCCAAGTCTTGCTGTAATCCAGCAAAAGTGTTCTTTAGAGTCATCGGGTTTTCTTCTTCCCCGATAATTCTATGCCTTCTCTTTTTCGTGTTTACCTTTGACAAATCAAGGTTTCTAGCATCGAAAACCCCTGTATCACGTCCACGTCCACGTCCTCTTGATCTTATTTGAGTCCTGAAACCCTCCTCTGCATCGCTGACACTACCAGCAATTACTCTGTTTTCTGCTCTGTTTTCGTGATGATCATGATCATCACGATTTGTCGAAGAAGATGACTTATCTGCTGTTGCTTGGAATTCCTGAGCTTGTAGTTCCTCTGCTAATCTTGTATCCTCATTCACCTGATCTTCTCTAGCTTTTCTTTCTTTCTCTTCTTGCTGTTTTGCAGAATCACGATCATGATGATCATGATTAGGGTTCTTGGTCGTGTTTGCTCTGTTTTGATCATCATCAGCGGACTTAGTTGCACCCTGATTACTATCATTCACAGGCTTCTCAGCTATTGCAGGTGCAGCTCTAGCTCCCTCTGTGGTCTGATTCGAAACAGGAGCATGATTCCCGTCAGCTTGATTTGCTCGTACTCTGTTTTCAGGAACAGAGTCTTGCTTCCCCTGTTTTTTCCTTCTTTCTTCTGCCGTCTTCAATCTTTCTTCAGCTTCAGTTCTTCTTCTCTCTCTGATCTCCTCTGTGATCGAATAGTTGTTAGCTGGTTTACGATTAAACCTAGTTCTTTTAGCTTCATCAAAAATTTCTTTCCTGATTCTTGCATCTTTTTCCAATTTTGCAGCTGCGATATTATTCTCATACTCTACTACTTTGCATTCTTTTTCCACATGCCCTAGGACGCGACAGTGGTCACAGAACCTAGGAGGGAAGGGCATAACAATCTTTTGATTGTATGTTTTCCCTTTGTAATTCAGCTTGATATCATCATATTTCAGACCAATATTGAAGTCGATATCGACCAGTACTTGAGCAAATCCACCTACTTCGCGATTCAATGTCATCTTATCAACACCAATAGGTATTCCTAAACCTTGACAGAATCCAATAAGGATATCTTCTTCCCAATACTCCAATGGTAAGCCAGGAAAACTAAGCCAAACCGTTGTCGATGAAACCTTTTGATTCTCTGGAACAAAGTTTTGTTCCCAATCTTGGACGTGTAGTGCTTGTCGTTCTTTACCATTCACAAACCAGTAACCCTTCCTCCAGACTTTGATTTTATCCTCTTCGTTAGATAGCTGGATAACAAAATATCCCTTCTTTAATGGCTGAAAGCCGTGTGACCCTGTTAGGTTCCATTGTGAAACCAGTGATGCCTTAGCATCTTCATACTCGACTTTTGAGAAGTCTAGCCTTCCAATCAAACAGAACTTAAATCTGTCTAAAGCTTTTTCCATCAGTTCTTCAGGAATATCGTAATTGAGAACTCCATCTTCATCAACATGGGTTACACCTAGTTTCTGCCTATCAACTCGTGAATACTCAACTTTCTTTTCTCCCGTAACTGCTGCTTTGAAGTTTAGGTTGCTGTTTACATGATCTGATTGTTGTTTACTTCCCATTCTTGATCACAGTTGTGATCAAGAACAAGAAGATTGGCTGAGTTGCTTGCTGTTTTTGCAAAACCGTGTGAAAAAACCCTAGTTTTGCGTTTTTTGGAAAACCAGAGCTAACCCTAAGTTTCCTTGCGCACGTTTTGCCCTGACCCCTACGCGTTTTAGTTAGAATCACAACATTGTTTAATTAGCTCCATTATTTCGTCAACTATCGAGCCAAAATATTAATCAGTTAAAGTCAACTATCCAGCCTAGATGATTTGATCGTGAGCCTCGCTCCAACCTAGAGTGTCATGACATATCACTACTTGAAAGTCGAAACATCTTAAACCAATCTCCAGCAATCCTCCTTATCCAAGCCCTTCTTTTCATAAATCTGTTATTCTTCAACAACATCAGCATTCATTTCTTCAAAATGGATATAAATTTCAACGTTCAATTGATACTACTTCACATTATCATCTTATTTACCACAGTGATTGAACAAGTTGTATCAGCTGATTTTCGGTTTGAAGCTTGCAAGCCTAAAACCTGTGGTGATAGTTCCATAGTAATTATGTACCCATTTTGGATTAAAGATGACTATTGTGGGCATCCAGGATTTGGAGTTACTTGTAAGAACAATGATCTCATTTTACATACCTCAGGATATGGTTACATAATTCGACAAATTGATTACGAAAACAAGTCATTTCGGGTGGAGAATCCAGTCTTACAAGATAAAGAATGTCCCGTCCCTCTTCAAAATTCCACATTCAGTGATCAATCTCCCTTTAAATCTGGTTTCAATGTTCAGGAACTTTCATTCCATTACAATTGCTCCAATTATCAACCTGGGCGGTTCGGTCCCTTCACTTATCCTGTGACTAGTTCTTGTGCAAGATCTTCTTCGGATGATAAGCTTGTTTCTTTTGCTATACCTACTCCTCCGAAAGATTTTGTTATGGATCCATTGATCTGCGAGTCTTTAGTTAGAGTACCTGTAGAAATGGATGCAGAACCAAGTGTAGAACCTGATGGCCAGAGCATGGATTATATGCTTTTATTGAAAAAAGGTTTCACTCTAGGATGGGATAAAATATCTTGTGTTGGGTGTGAGGAAAGCGGTGGATTTTGTGGATTTGATAAGAGCAGCGTCCTCGTATGTTTTTGTAAAGATCAACCCCATTACGACAGCTGCAATGTTGCATCTATCGCACCTGGTGGCGTCGTTGACACACCTACCGTACAAGGTATCGTTTTCATCTATCCCTTGTCCTTTAATCTGAACATTGAACCAGGCAATTTCTGTTTACTTTTTTAGTAATTAAGGTTCATCATTTCTAATAGTGCACAAGAATCAATATTAATGATTGTGGTCACCAGACTTTTGCAATAATTTACCGTAAATTGTCATTCTTAACCGAAGTCAGCTTCCCAGCTGTTTTAGGTTTTTCCTTCTCGTATATAGTCCATTGATTGGTGAAGAATTTGGTGCTAATTAACGAGTTCCAAACTCAGGTCGCTAATATCATCACCTAGTAACTTTACCACTGTACTACTGTGACAACGGCTTTCGTATAGTCCTTACTCCTTGGCATGTTGAGTTTTGATATGTACTTTGATGACAAAGCAGTACTCTGACTTTGTTAACAACTGTTTCCTTTTGACATTGAAATCGTCAATCATTAAGCATTGCTGCTTCGAAAATAGTAGTATACTGTGTCTTTTTCTCTAAACGCGTAGCCTATATCTGTCCTTAGAAGAAGTCTTTATGCTGCTTGTCACGTCTATGATGATTTTCAGCAATAAGACTCTGTAGCTTTGAAGTTGTCAAGCTTATCATAACAAATCACAAAAGAAAAGTCAAATATCATTCTTTGTTAGAACAGGTGAACATCTTGGTTATTCAACTCTTTCCATCTGTCTCTTCGTCGTCGTTCTTTATCAGTATTAGCATTCCTTTCCAGCTTTCTTCCAATGAAGATAAGCATCAGTCTTCATATGATCTTGCTTATCGCTATTATTAT
>JAJJMA010198436.1:0-10891 GCA_023529015.1 Papaver nudicaule | reverse complement strand
AGAGACTCAAGCAACAAGCAAGGCAAATGGGTTCCATGAATCAAGAAAGGGGAGATTGTCTAATCTTTTCTTGCAGGGTTTGGTTCATCACATGGCATCTCCTAGAGGCGCCCTGGCTCCTTCTCATGTTCTTTACGCCGATGATATAATGGTATTTTGCAGAGGAACTAGAAAGGATGTGAAGCATCTTATGGACGTATTTGAAGAGTACGGTGTTTGCTCAGGACAATGCATCAGCCCAGCTAAATGCACCATTTTTGCCAGCAAGCACATTATCTCTAGAGCAGAATCTATCGCTACTACTTATGGTATTTCCTTGGGATCTCTGCCTTTTCGATACTTGGGTATCCCTATCTTTCAGGGTAAACCTAGAAAAAGACATTTGAGAAGTATTCTTGACAGAATTAAGCTCAAATTCTCGGCTTGGAAGGGGAAGTCTTTATCTATGATGGGTCGAGTTGAGCTGGTTAAGTCCGTCATCACTAGCTCTGCGCTTTATAGTTTTCATATCTACGAGTGGCCGAAGTCTAACATCCGGATGCTGGAAAGATGGATGACTAACTTCATTTGGTCAGGAGATGTAAACACTAGGAAATACACTACTATAGCCTGGAGGAAGCTATGCCTGCCATACGATGAAGGAGGACTGAACATAAAATCTCTTCTTAGTCTTAATGCTGCAGCCTTGATGAAGATGGTCTGGCACGTTCTTACTACTGACTCTGAGTTCAGTAGTTTTATACGAGCTAGATTTCGAGGTTCTTCTTACAAAAAATCCTCCATATGGCCTGGGCTAAAGGCGCAATGGGAAAGAATTAAATCTGACAGTATATGGTTGGTAGGAGATGGGTCTACAATAGATTTCTGGAACGAGAACTGGTGCCCTTCAGTTGGCACTTCTCTTGCGGAACATTTGGATCTGGACACAACTAATATGCTTAACAATGTGGCAGACTTTATTGTTGACGGCAAATGGAGTTTTCCAGATTACATGCCTGAACTGAATGGGTTTCTGCAGCAGCAGTTAGCCGAAACTCCCCATGCTCCTCACATGGCGGATAGGCGAGTCTGGAGACATAGCAAATCAGGCTCAGTCACTATGAAAGAGGCGTTTGAATTCTGCAGAAACAAAGCGGCTGTCTCAAAGGATTTTGCTGATCTATGGAGCTGTCGTATTCCTCCTAAAAGAGCCTGCACGGTATGGAAAATCATGCATAACAGAATTGCCACTGATGATAACATCAGAGTTCTTGGATGTAACACTGCAAGCTGCTGTAATCTCTGCCATTCTCCGCGTTGTGCCGAAACTCAGAACCACATCTTCTTCAGCTGTACTTTCGCTTCTGCTATGTGGAACTGGATTGAGCAGGTATTTGATCATCACATTGAATACACCACGGTTAGTGCTCTTTTCGCTTCTTTCCGCAAGTTCAAGGGTTGCTCTCAAATTAAAAACCTGTTATGGATAGCTGGTATAAGCTGCATTTGGCTAATTTGGGAGTGTCGCAACAAACTAAGGTTCGAGCACACTATAACAACCACTGATCAGGCCATCATAAAATTGAGGAATCTGATTAGGGAGTCTGGCATATTTGCAAAAGGTTTTTCCTTTTATACAGCTGCTGATGCTGTAGTACTTGGCTCGCTGGGTATTCCTAGAAAATTCCCTAAGGCTCCTAAAGTGTTTCAGGTGAAGTGGGAACCGCCTATAAGGGGTTTCATGAAGGTGAATATTGATGGTTGCTCCCTGGGAAATCCTGGCCTAGCTGGTTGTCGAATAATTTTCAGGGATCATAATGGCCTAGCTAGAGGTTGTTTAGCTCAAAATCTGGGTGTTAACACTGCGGTTATGGCTGAGCTTTGGGGCTCTGTCTATGCCATTAGGCAATGTCAGTTAAGAGGCATTCGTAAGATTTGGTTAGAATGTGATTCGACTTTTGTCATTCAAGCTCTGGTCAATCCAAAACTGGTGCCATGGTCGATTGCGGTGCACTGGAACAATTGCACTCATTTTCTATCATCTATTCAGTTCAGGTTTTCTCATATCTATCGCGAAGGAAACTCTGTGGCAGACTTACTTGCTAAGCAGGGTGCAACAAATGGTTCCCAGTGGTGGGATGATCCACCATCTTTCATTAGGAGGGCCCTTAGCATAGATAATTCTATGCTCCCGGTATTCAGGTTTCGTCATACGTAATTTTTTGCTTACTGTTTCTTTTTTTTTGTTTTCTTTTTTGTTTCTTCTTCTCTTTGTTGAGGTCAGGCCTAGCCCCCCTCATTTTTTTCTTTTGATTTATTAATAAAATTCTTCCCAGTGTGCCAATGCCATGGGAAGCTTCAATCAAAAAAAAAAAAAGGGGAGATTGTGAAGTGGTTACTCTAAGATCCGCACTTGGCGATCGAAAGACTCCAAGGGATGCACTTGGTAAGCCTCATAGAACTTTTTACACAATATTCACGGAGTACTTTGACCATCTACCACAAATCATCCGTCCTTTCGTATTATCCACCGACAACGTCGATGATGATGGAGATTGTGGTTTCCATGTTGCTTCTCATAGAACTTTTTACACAATATTCACGGAGTACTTTGACCATCTACCACAAATCATCCGTCCTTTCGTATTATCCACCGACGACGTCGATGATGATGGAGATTGTGGTTTCCATGTTGCTTCGGAGCAAATAGGGCATATGGGATTGGCGGATGAGCTAACTCAATGCCAATATTTAAGGGAGAAGATGGCGGTGAAACTAGTACAACACAAGGAGTTCTATATTTCGATGATGTTGGAAGGAAACAATGAAGAAAAAGAAGAACGTTTTAGGAACTTGGTTACTCCCATACAAGGCCCGGAGAGAGGAGCACCAACTTTGCGTAGGCATTGGATGTTGATGCCCCAATGTGGGCATCTCTTGGCGGATGCTCTTATTTGCGTTGTTCATTACGTTGGTGAGGGCACAAATATGACATTCACACCAAAGGAAGCAAGGTGCGGTGGAGCGCTAAGGGATAGAAGAATTGTTATAGTCAACATCAACAAGATCCAGTTTATCGGTCTAAGGTTAAAAGAAGATTGTCCATTACCTCCGATTTGTAGGTTTTCTTATTGGCCGGGGTTCACCAACAATGATTCTGCAAAATGCTTGGAGAAATACGAGCCTAACATGAAACGATGGAATGAATTATCCGGGAATGACCCAAAGGAGCGTGTAATGGTTGACTTGGATCCATATGTTGTAGACCTGGCCTAGTATTAAGTTTGGTTTTGTGAAGGGATTGTCTTATTTTGGAGCTTTCATATGTTGTATTTTGCATTTTGAACAATGATTAATGTATGCATGAAAGTGTTTCGGTTTAACATTAGTATGTTTGAAAGTTCTGTGCTATACATTCGGCGTATATTTAACTTATAGAAGGCCGATTATCAGGTATATATAATCCTGATAATCGGCCTTAATCGGTTTTTACAAATAGAATCATCAGCCGATTTTACACAAACATAAAAAAGGAAAATTCAAATTTACAAAATCGGTGAATGTATATATATTTATACGCCGATTAGGAAGTTACAGGAGAAATCTATTTCCAAGTCACCTAAATCGTTCACAAAATTAATATATATACGCCGATTGTGAAGTTACAGGAAAAAACCAATTTCAAGTAAACTTAATCGGTCACAAAATTTATATATATACGCCGATTGTGAAGTTTGAGTGGGAAAATCCAATTTCAAGTAAAAGCGATCGGCGTATAAATTCTTAATGGTAAACCGATTTACGCAGACAGAAGAAGTAAGTACTAGAACATAACATTCATCCATAGATCAAGTCTTAAACTGAAACACGTAATCCAAACAACATGTCTTAAAACAAGAACAAGAACAAGTTTTTAAACCAAACAAACGAGTCTTTAAACCATCTAAAGTTCTAACTACTTAGACAATTAATGATCATCACCACAAGTATCTAACGACGGCGCTTTGCTGGG
This sequence comes from Papaver nudicaule, assembly GCA_023529015.1. Lineage (NCBI taxonomy): Eukaryota > Viridiplantae > Streptophyta > Magnoliopsida > Ranunculales > Papaveraceae > Papaver > Papaver nudicaule. The sequence goes on along the minus strand of JAJJMA010198436.1, from coordinate 6,900 downwards.
AAACCAGGAGGATGGTCGAGATCATCTTCAGCAGCAGCAAAGGCGGCAGCAAACCTGGCAGCAGCAACACTAGCGGTGGCAGCGGCAGCAGCATCCTTACGAGCTTTATCTGCAGCATCAAGTTCTTCACGCAGCTTCACAGCCGTCTCCATTTCGTTCCAGTCAGCCTCCTCTTTGCGGTACTCGACGATCTTGATAAGCCTTTCAGTACAATACTCAATGAGCTCCTCAATCTCCACTATTGCCAATTCTTTCACGAGACGAACACACTCTTCGAGAATAGTCTCATTACATGGAGTACGTTTGACTTGTCTTACTCTTGCAAGATCTCGCGGTCTGATCTTCTCATCATCCATTTCTGTAGCACCAAATCGGCATATATTTTAAACATTGTAAACCGATTATCAAAAGCAAATGCACAATCGGTTCATATGTATCACTACATCTAACGTTTGTTGTTCTAAAAAAACATAATCGTTCTATATATTGGAAGTTATCCACCGATTACAAAACTACTTAACTTGCATGCCATTCCACATGAAGAATGAAGTCATCAATAATCAGTTCATATATATCACTACATATAACGTTTGTTGTTCTTAAAAACATAATCGTTCAATCTATTGGCATTTATCCACCGATTACAAAACTACGTAACTTGCATGCAATTTTACATGAAGTGCTGATGATTAATAATCGGTTCATATAAATCACTACATCTAACGTTTGTTCATCTTAAAAAACATAACTGGTATATATGTGATAAAAAAGAAAACGATTGTTGCTAGTGAAGATGAACAATCGTTGGATCTGTTGTTTCAGATCCACCGATTCTGGTATTATCAGCCGAAAAAATTGCCGAAAAATCAGAGTTTCATGCAACCAAATCACGTATAATAAGCAACTAACATACTAAAAACGATTGAGATAAGATTACACACCTTTGACGAAATTTCTGGCTTGATTCTCGAGTGGGCGGATTCAAATTTTTGTTTTTGTTTTTGTTTGAAAGTGAATTGATTTTGGTTTTGGAAAATTTTTGGGTTTAAATATTTTAGGGTTTTTGGATTAAGGTTAAATTTGCTATTTGGGGGTAGGATTAGTTAGTAGGATTAATTAGTAGTGAAGGGTAATCTAGTATATTATGAAGACATCCCATAACAACTCACCCTAGATGGGTTTAAATTTTCATGGGACCAAATACTAGCTCATGGGGCCAAATTTAATTATGTTAGAAAAGCTTGGTTAGATGGTATAACATAAATATATGGGCAACTTTTAATCGGCAAATATGAGACACATGCCTGCGGATTACAAAGAAGTCCCAATTTATTTAACACAACTTTTATTCCGAAATATAATACATATTGAAGTCCATGGGTCTAACTCACCTGGAAAACCGACTTACAAGGTTAGAGTTGCCCATACTTGGCTATTAAAACCATATTAAGAAGTAGTCTTGAAATTATTTGACACAACAATAATCGACAACCATAATCCACATGCTTGCCGATTTCAAATTCAGTGGCAAAATCAACATGTAATTTTGATGTACCTGCCGATTCTTGTAGATGTTCTTCGTAAATGTTGAGCATTAACTACAATAGGCATGATTGTCATAGTTAATGTCGGTTGTGATGTTGTTCATTATCTACAATGAACATCAACCATAATATGTAGGCAAGGTTTTAGTGAAAGACCTAGCCGATTCAATTTCAGCTTCTTCAAGTCGTTCTTTACCTTCTTCACTATTTGAAGAAAGAGAAAACATTCATTCGTGTTTTATCGGCGAAGATTTTGATGAAATTATTGTCGATTAAACATGATGTTGGGGAAAGATTTTGAGTATCGGCGATGAGGAGGAGGACATTTCATGTTTTCAAGACACCTCACACCCCATATCTAGCTATCCAGGATGGAAATAAAACCAGTAAGCTCAAATGAACGTTCGTTCTTTCTTTCTTTCTTTCCTTTGTCAACATTAACTTAAATTCATATCAAAAAAGATTTGAAGCCAAATTGTTATTATTATAATTATTTTTTAAATCTCCTTCCGATTCTGACGAGTTTCGAATTCAGATCGCTGATATATCATCACTCTACAATTATACCATTAAAATGAAGTGTTATCTGAATCACATGGAAGATTTCCATTTTTTTAGAGAATGGGTGTTGTGAGACAAGATTCAGCACTGATAGAGCTACTGAGAGATTATCCCGAAGGATAATCCCGATTCTAACAGTTGCTAGGGTCCAACACACCGAACTACATCTTGAAAACAGGAAGGGTCCACGTCCACCATATTTATTATAGAGTTGGGACTTAGAGCGTCTACAATGTTGAGCGTCCCAAACGCCAAATCCTATCTCATATTTGGCATTTATAAATGAGATTTTCAAAAAGAAGTGCAGTGGGCGGATCCTATAATATAGCCAAGCGTCGTTGATGGTAGCGCCCGAGAGTAAACGCAGACTAATGATACGTTTCACCAATAAACCGAAACACACGTTACGCCACACTCTAGGCGCATTTCCGTAATGCGTTTCACATCATACGCATAACTGAACTGCGTTTAACACTAGACGCAGGCTGATAAAACGCCCAACCCTCCAACGCAGGTGAATATAGCGTTTTATGAAACACACCTTAAAAATGCGTCTCAGGTAGACGCCCCAATTCGAAAAGAAAATAAAATAATTGAGGCATACTCTTTTCAAGTATGCCCTAAGTCAAAAAGAAAATAAAATAAAAAACGAAAATCATTGGGTGAAACGCAGGAGGACGCCCCAATTCGAAAAAAAAAATAAAAAATTGGGGCCTACTTTTTTCAAGTACGCCCCAATTCAAAAAGAAAATAAAAAAAATGAACATCATTTAGAGTAAGCGCAATTTTAGAGTACGTGCAATTATGAACGCGGGTGAATTATGCGCTTCCAAAACAAGCGCAATTTTAGAGTACGTGCTCAACAGACGCTAAATTAGTTTCCGCCTAAACTGGGCGCTTCCAAATACTGCGTTTCAAATGAGGCGCACTCTTATTTGACGTCTGGTTGTACGCATCATACAACTACGCCTAACTTACACGCAAACTCAAACTGCGCCCATACCTCATACGCAACATTAATTTGCGTTTATGACCAAACACCTTATTAGTTTTCGCTCAATAACCAACGCACTACCCAGCTCCGCTCCACCAAATCCTATCGAGGGTGTCAAATATGAGACGAAACCCTAGAAATCCTATCCTATATATGACTATGGGACGATGGCTGTGGTTGGTTTTTGATGGTTTGGATGCTATATATGGGTATAGAACCCATTATAGAACGATGACTAAGGACGCTCTTAGGACCTCAATCATTTTATCATTTTTGGAGAACATTTGGTTTATCGGATGATTTTTGGGCTATTTTGCGATACCTCCCCCGTAAAGATTGCTATTTAGCGATTCCTCCCCAAAAAGATCGATATTAGTTATTCCTCCCCTCCGTCAGTTATCTGCCTATGTGGCTGTTATCTAAGTCAGCAAAAGATTACACGTTGACAATTTTGCACATGTATCATCAAAACCCGAGAATACCCTTATCTCCTTCACTTCGTCTTCTCCGTCGGCACCAACACCGGTTTTCATTTTACAACAAATTTTCTTTTATGATACTGTATTTTTTTTTGAAGCAGACATGGGTTAGTATTCAACCGAGAACCGAAATCTTTATGAATACAAATAGGAACAACTCAGTTGCGCTTCCATTTACGTTTTATTTCCATTAACTTTATAAATACAAATCTTAATTTATCCATTCAAATCAAAATTTATCACAACCATCAGATGAATTGATAACCAATTCTCTTCGTTACTTATAAAGCATTAATAATCAAACTAAGTAATTGATTACTTTAAACAATATCATCTCTTGATCTTCATTTTTTGGCCGAGGTGAAGTAGCAGGAGGATTAGGAAATGAATCTAGAACAATGATAACTCCTTGTTGATGGGTGGACCATAAAAACGAGGCTCTTGTACAGCTTCTCCATCAATTTGAGCCCTAACATCTTCGTCTAATTGATTGTCGAGACTGTTCATTTAGGGTTTAGGGATTTTTGGAGAGATCTGGGAAATGGATGCGTGTGATTAAATATTGGGAGATTGTCTAATTGCTAAAGGTTTTCGTTTCGAAGAAGAATGTGAAGCTGCAGAGGAATCGATTACTGCCCAAAGCTCTGCATCATCGAGATCTTTATCAGCTACTGGGTGATGAACTGACGAAGCCATTAGGGGGAAAATGTTTTGTTGTATGAAAGATTCCAGAATAACTATTATTCAAGCTTATTAATCTAAATTTTATAATTCTTATAATTTACAAATACTGTACAGATGGGTACTGCCCCTAATCGGGATCTCAATTGTTTTAGTCGTAAAATCAATTGCAGGTTTAATGAAGTTAGAGAAGAAGCAGGTTTAATGGAGTTACATATAAATGGTATCTTGAACCATTACTGTTTAACCTTTTTTTTATGACCATTAGATTAAATGAAACTAGTAATCAGATGCTAACACATGTCCCTTTTTGTTTTTAGTCAGAGGGTAATTTAGTCACATACATAATACTCTTCCACGTGTACACTTATTATGTGGCATATAACTGACACCTATGCAGATAACTGACGGAGGGGAGAAATCACTAATATCGATCTTTTTGGGGAGGGATCACTAAATATCAATCTTTACAGGGGAGGTATCGCAAAATAACCCATGAATTTTTTATCCAAAATACATATGGCACGACAAATGAAGGTAGGACAATTTAGAACAACCAATTTAAACCCTAGATTATGGAATGAACGGCTAACTTATTCTCAACCCCGCCCCACTACTAATCCCAGTGCCTCAATCACGTCCTTTCTACCATTTAAAGTAAGCCACATCATGTCCAAAATGTCCCACTTCCATCTGTCCAGCACAAGCACCTCAGTTTTTTCATGGTCATAGGACTGACTGAAACTCAGTGTCCCTTAAGTTGAGTCTCAACACCCATTTTTTTCCAAGACTGCTAATGGGGGGACGGGATTTGTCCCCCCCTCCAAAACCTAGGCAATTTTTTTTGTCTTATACGGTAATAGTAAGGGGGGACAAATCCCGTCCCCCCATTAGCAGTCTTGTTTTTTTCGGTTCCATCCCATCCCCATACTGTGACATGACATGAGGCATCTTCTTACATATGCTTTGCTCTTTGGATCCAACAACTCTTTCAATTGGTCCTAGCTTTGAATAGTTGGTAGTGGAAACTGGAAAGAAAGATAGGGGAGGAATTTGGGAGGAAATTATCCATTTTTGTCCTACAATTTAATGGTTGCTCCTAATGTTGACTTGACTTGACTAGACTAAATTAAGAGCCTTAAATTCATCACAAGGACAAATTCATTAATTCTGATTGACATACACCCAACTAAACAATTCTTATAAATTAAATAAAGATAAATCGTGTACCATACCTCCATAATTTTTCTACTTGTTCTGGTAAATATCAATATCATATCATATGATACATTGAATGTCTTGTCTATGCAGGAGAAGACTAATTGATTAAAATGGTTGGCCTTGAATTGGCAAGTTGGGGAATCTTACTTCTCATTCAAAATTCTGATTTTGTGCGCACTCTTTACAAAAATGCTTTTTTTTTTTTGATAAGAAACTCCTTAGATTACTAGAAAGGGAAAACAACATTTGGTTCGTCTCTATAGTTGAGACTGTGAGATGCATCCAAGGTGATGGCATCGAAAATAAAACAAGGCGGATAATGAGCTAGCACAAAGGGGTATTTGCTTTGAGTTTTTGGATCAAAGCATTTGCCACTTTGTTAGCTTCTTTTCTTACAAGACTGAAAATAAAAGTTTTCTGACTAGCTAGAGAAAGTAAAAGATGTTTTCCGGTATTTTCCCAAAGAGATGTTGCCTGCCATTGCATTCTGCTAGTTGCCCCTGTGAGAAGTCCATGGGTTGTCTTGAGATTGCTTTCAATCCAAACAGCTTGTTCATCCCCGTTTGCTTATTCGAGATCCCCGTTTGCTTTTATAATTTTAATATCTAGATGTATATAATAAAGCCAGCGATGGACCTACAGAAAGGCTAAGGTTGGCTGTAGTCGGTCCCTAATTTTGACCAGGTAATTTTTAGTTAGGATAAAATTGCTAATTTCTTAGTTTAACCCATTCAAATGTCACAATTAACCATCTTAGTTGTCACAAAGATTTAAACATCTTGATTGATCAAGTTAAGGTGCTGATCTTCAACTGGTGCACAGGCACTGATATTTTCTTTGGGTATATTCTGAATAATGTTCTAAGTTTCTAACTAATTGGGAGTAGGGAGTAATTGGACCATAACTATTCTGGTGTGGTGTCAGATTTTTCTTTTGTCTGTTGATGTCTAGTTCATTCAACTAGTGTTTGGAGTCTGTATCTGTTGCTCTACTACAACTGAGCTCAGTTTTTTCCTGGTAGTTAGCCACCAACCTGGTGGTTCTAACTATCTTTTTCTTAATACAATGCCTTTTGCGTAAAAAAAAAAAACCATCTTAGTTTTCAGTCCACATAGTTTTAGCCATAATATGAAAGCATTAAAACCTAAGCTTGTGCAAAATGTACTATTCTTCTATTTTTCTTCCAATTATTATAATTTTTTTCTCCTCTTTTTATCATTTTAAACTTTATTTGGTTATCTATCTATTATTTTTCTCCACAAAGTACAGTTGTTTAGTAGCTATAAAACCTGAATACAAAAAAATTGCCACGGCCTTCGACTGCCTATACGGTCAATGAAATTCTAGCCCCAAAGAAGATCCTGGCCCTGGGCCTGTCCCTAGAATGAGGGTTGAAATTTTTTACACGTCGAAACCAGTT
>JAJJMA010198428.1:0-11317 GCA_023529015.1 Papaver nudicaule | reverse complement strand
ACTAGTAGCTTGGTCAACATCCCTAGCTTACACGTAAAATACCTATGCATGCGCCTGTGCCTGTGCACGCGCTTTAGCTTATGCATGCGCATGTGCCTGTGCACGCGCCTTAGCTTATGCTCTTACACACATCTCGTCCAGCCCCGTGTCCAATTTCACGACCTAGCTAGCCTTGCCTAGCTCACGTCCCTCCTCTTCCCTAGCTAAAACTTCTCCCTAGCTCACGCCCCTCACTTGTCCTAAAAAATCTCATCTTTTGGCTCGCCTAGCTCAAGTCCATGGATGGGTGGCCCATCCCATCCTAGCCCACGCCATTCCCTTGCTTTCCCCAAGCTAAAATATCTCCCTCCTAGCCTTGCTTGAGCTCACGCCCATCCCATGCTCATCCCAAACTCACGCATCCCCTAGCTCACGTCCATGGAGGCCCACGACCATTCCCTTGCCCACACGACCATCCTTGCCTCCCTAGAGCTAAAATATCTCCTTCCTTTGCGTCCCTAGCTTGGTCTTGGTCGTGGCTCATGCCACGGCCCTATACTTTTGGGCCTTTAGCCGTGATCCATGTTGTGGCCTCACTTTTATTGCTAGCGCAACTCTTATTGTAGACCCCACTTTCATAGGTCGCCTACAAAACAATGGTAGGGACCACTTTTATCACTCACCCTAGATTGAGGGTCCCACTTATTCATTCTTGAGTTGCCTCTACTTATGGATCCCGCTGATCCAAGTCCTAGATGATTATGGGCTTTATTGAATCCATGATATTCTAGTTTCCTAATCAAATTCGGAAATCTGGCAGATTACGAATTGCCTCAAAGGACGATTTTTATAGCCCAATCCGTGAATAATTAGAAGAAACATCCTTCACGAAAGTTTCTCCTCTGTGAGTTCCCCATAACATACTAAAATTTCGTGATTTTAGCGAATATAGGCTGGCCTGGGTGATTTTTGGAATGGGTAACGTGCAAACTGTCCAGAAATCTGAATATGACGTAATGTTATGGTCCATCCTCATGCATCCTATATCTAACTTTCTAATAAGATTATTATGCTATGCAACATAGCTTATTATTATTCATGTGGCCTATCTTTAGGTCTTGAATTGGAAATATTCATGCATGCTTGGTTGTGGTTACGCTATGTTAGCATAACTCACCTGTTTTCCTGATTATAGACTTGCTTCTATAATCAGTGCTACAATTCTTAATCATGGGTCATGGCTATGACTTATATTATTTTGGACATTCATATGTCTCTATTACTCAGAGAATTGGTGCATTATATGCCACAAATTTCTTATATTTATGGCAAATCGAAAGTCGTATTTACTTGACTATTGCCACAAAGAGTTGCTGAAATCCTCTCAGTCTAAATGGCGATTGCATAGCTAAATCCTTAGACTATTCTTATTGGTTTAAATGGAGATTGCCCGGCTCAATCCTTAGACCAAGCCTAAAAGAGATATACAAGCTTGTCGCTTAAATCTCTATTTTTATGCAAAATCCTGAATTTACCAGTAATTGGTACGCCTTGCACTTAGTCAGCTTTGACTTAACAAATAGATCAATACTTAACAAATCTTACGAGAATCAAGTAAGTTACATGGGGGGATATTCTTTAGGGTTTTGGTTTGGCGGTCTACGACACGTGTGATTGCAACGTCTCAATCACTCAACGGGAAAGAAAGCTAAGTCGTGTGAACGTTGCTGAAAAGAGAAAGTGGGCTGTTATTCTTCCCTAATATTAGGCGCAAGACTTGCCCCACTTACTCCACACTCCCACTCTTCCACTTCTTTCACTTCTTACGAGATCAGTTGGAATTATATTGCTATAAATAGGTCACTCGACCAGTTTGGAAAGACAGAACAAACAAGTTCAATAGTTCAATTCAGTGCAAGTATAATCAATCTATCTCATCGATAATTGATTAACTCTTCTCATTCATCATTCAATATCTAGTGAGAACTGAATATCCATTCTTTTAGCAATTTTAATCACAATATCACAGAAATCATAGCAATTATCTGATCTCATCTTTCTCGGCTTCCCTCCCTAAAACCAACCCTATTTTCTCTTCTTGTAACTGAAGCAATACTCGAACAGCCATTTCTTGGTTTAGGCGAGTCTTGTTCGATCTTGACCTCTCGAATACCATTACAATCTTGATGCGTGTCGAATTCACACAAATATAATTCAGTTCTTGACCTTCACAATAAATAAAATAATATAGTGGCAAGAACAGATTCGTTCCACAGAGAGAGATATGGTTTATTAGTTGTATTTGAAAACTTTGAGTAACCAAAAGGGGGGGGATGTTTGTTGTTTTAAAACTAAAAGTAAAATAAAATAAAAGCAAATAAATGTAGAAAATAATCAGGAGACGAGAATATTGGTTAAGGGTTCATCTTAAATTGCTTAACATGCATATGAATAATATATGGAGTGTCGACTAGTTCTATCATCATCAAAAGCCCTAGAATACATCATCGCGAAAACATTCCGAAATTTCCTAATGTCATCACACACCATAACGATGAATGTGTGAATACTACGTAGAGAATAACTCGACACCATGAGTAATCGAGTTCAACTCTCTAAGAGCATTAATATCTGTGAAATAGGCTAATCAATGCAATGAACTACCAGGAGCAGTTCATTCAACAAAGGTAATATCCTACATATGACTCTCGAAGCTATCACCACCTCAATAATCATATCGTGCTACTTATGAATAGATTCTTCAACTATTTCGTATCTCCAAACCTAATTCTAGCAATAGGTATAAACATAATCTAACTCAATTGGCCACTTGAATCAAAAGACATTCAACCTTAGTGTAATACATCAATCATACACTCATACGCATAATAGAATATTATCGATAATGAATAAGAATAAGTTTAACTCCATAATTAATCATGAAACATGTCTCGCAATTTTAGACTACATCCTCAACCAATAATAAAGAAATTAGCTACTCATGTTGTTCTTGAAAGCAAAAGAAAACATAATTAAAGTGCTAGAAATCATAAAAACCCGTTGTCCCGACGCTCCAATCTTTCTCCCAAAGCTTCACCTCGAAATCCGTGCAAAACCCTAGCTTTTCCTCCTGCCTCGGGAAGCGTGCAGGAGTTTTTCTCCCAAACTCAGCGTGATCAAAACTTACTGTCGAGTTCCTTATTTATTCATCCAACCAAAGTACCAAACCCTTTTCCAAAACCTGATTTCCTAAAACAGAAATCCCTGAAGCCCAACAAAAATCCGAAACCCAACTGACCCATTAACCAAATACCTGGGCCCTAAACAGCCGAAACAAGCCCAGTCTTCCCTTTTAAACCTGTCGGTCACTCAGAACCGATGTTCTGCTCCAGACCCCACACGAGTGAATCACACGCCTGCTCCCTCATCTCACACATGCGAACTGTACGTGCACCTTCGTCTTCCTTCTGTCGGACACTCGAATCCAACAGACTTCATCTTCCACCAGAGCTCTGACAGTAAACCCAAACTCAAACACACAATCATACACATTCAATCACAAAGATAAAGCAAACCCAAGTTGCAGAACATCATTATAGTCTCAAATCCATCTCTGAATGTCTTCGATTCGTCTGCAATTGACCCAGCGGTTGCTTCTTCCTCTTCCTGTTCTGCTCTCAATCCAGCACTGAATTCGCTCTGCTGTTGTGTATTTGATGAGTTTCAGTTGCTGACTTGCTAGGCAGAGCTTCCTCCTTGCTTCAACCTTGCCATTTCCTCTGCTCAAGCAATTACAGCAGCTCAGTTCTTCCTTCTTCCTTGTTTTCACCTCAAATCGTCCTCGGCCATACCTTACCACACAGCAACACAGATCAATGAAGTTGCTTGCCATTATCTGTCTAGAACCTTGATTGCATCTTCATTTGCTCCCTGACTACCATCTTCTCTTCCACCAGAGCTCTGCTCTTTCCCCTCTCTGGACTCCAAATTCAGACACAGATCTGAAAACAAAGAAAAGTCTTCGTCTGATTTTATTTAGATAAGGGTTATCCCTTAGCGGTTCCCTCTGGTTGGCGATAACCCGATGGTTTAAGTACTGTGGTGCCCTGGACTGTGTTTCGCTGCCCTGAGTAGATTTGGTCCGGTGCTCAAGTAATTTTCCGTGGCTGCCTTCAGTGAACTGTGGATGCCCCTTAGTGATTCTTGCGACACCTTTGTAGTTTGCTCTTCTCTTGTACGTGACTCGACCAACCTAGAGTCGCCAACTTGTAAATAGAGTTGTTTCCTGCTTCATTTTATTGAATATAATTCCAAAATACTTGTAAAATAGAAAACAAGTAAAACACACAATGTATGAGGCTCAAGTCGACTAAAGTGTATGATTAAGGTACTCTTGAATAGGTATTTTGACCACCTATCAAATCTCATACTACATCATCACACTTCACACTTTACCCCTCAGATTCTCTTTATTGTTTTACACCTAAAACATTTGGCGACCACAGTGGGAGGTCATTATCTCGGTTGTAAGAAAAGATGGTTGAAACTAGGAGGCAGAGTTCAGATAACACAAATTTTCCAAATATCACCAGTGGTCCCACAACTTCATATGTTACAAGTGGGGCCACCAACACCCAAACTAGGGGGCCTCACCAGCTTTGCTGGGCCCACCATCCAAAACGTGAATAACCACACATCTCAAAACCCTAATTTCGTGGTTACCTCAACTCATGTGGGGTCCACCTCATCCCCTTCCCTCATGGACGCCCAAACTCATCCTGTGGGGTCCATTGCGTCTCTATCTCCTCCTATCACGTCTTCCCTCTCTCATATTGTGGGGACCACCACTACTACCACCTCTCCAACTCCTTACACTCCTATCTCAAGCCGCACAGAAGCTTTTCTCTTTGGGCCCCACACTGGGGAAACAAGGAGTACTGAGGGCTCACCTAGCATAGCGGATCTCATGAAGACTCAACAAGATCTGGCCCTAAGTCAGAATAGCATGGTAAAGACCCAATTAGAGTTGCTGACTTGTTTGAGGACTCTCTCAGAAAAGTTGACTCCACCAACAAATCCAGGGCTAACTCGTGCAAAAATCCCTGTCAACATCAACAAGATGGGTCCCTCTCCAATTCATGTTATCCCTGATGATCAGGATACTCATGTCCACACCACACGTGGACCAAGCACGGGTTCTCAACACAACTTTGTCACTCGTGAAGATTTACAGAATCTCCTACAAGCTCAGAGCGTGGAAAATTCTGATTTGTTTCATCGTCATCAACCTCCATATCCAATTGAAGTTCAACGTGAATCTCTTCCAGAAGGATATGTCACACCTTCATTCTCAATGTATAATGATATTGGGAATGCTCGAGAGCATATATCTCGTTTACTAGAATCATTGGGAGTGTATGAAAGAAATCAATCCATATGTCTCAAAGAATTCTCGAAATCTCTGACGGGAAGGGCATACACTTGGTATAATAATCTAGCTCCCAACAGTATTCTTAGCTGGAGCCAGATGGTTAATGCTTTCCTCAAGAAGTACTTCTTTGTGTCTGAGCAACTCACTCTCTCTGATTTGGGAAGACTTTATCAGCGAAACAATCAACATTCAGATGATTATGTGACGAGGTTCAGAACTCGTGCAGTGGATTGCAATGATCCAAACGTGCAGAGTTGCAGTTGGTGGAGCTTTGCATCAATGGAATGATACCAGTATATCGAGCCTTATTGGAGAATCTGGAGATTAATAATTTCACCAAGCTCCACAAATCCGCCAAACGATCCGCCACTACTGCACCTGCGTTACTAGAAAGGCCCAGGCCTGTGAAGGTTGAAGAAAGTCGTGGTGAGACACGTGCCAGCAAACGACTCGTCAACAAGCAATATAGCTCTCTTCCCTCAGTTCGTGCTGTCACTGAAGGTGTTAAGAGAAAGGTGCCTACTCCTGAGGCCCCACAACTGAAACGTGCGGCCCCAACTCAATCCCAGGCTCCTGCGCGGGTCCCGGCTAATACTCCTGCACCAAAAGCACCACGACAACAGAGGGAATTTCCTAAAATTCCTGATTTCCCTTGTACCATGAATGAAGTGATAGAGCTCCTGGAAGCATGGATTCAAGATGGTGATATCAAGTTACCTCCTGTACGGAGAGAGCCTATAACACTGATCCCAAGTATTGTCATTTTCATAGATTCGTCAATCATCCCACCAGCGAGTGTCATCGACTCAAGCAAATATTCAATGAAAAGATCGAGTCAGGGGAGTTGAACTTGGGGACTGAGGGTGTACATAAGAATCCACTCCCTCAGCATCAACCTCAGCGTCAACATCAACCCAACATTCGAAATTTCACCATCTCCGGAGAATCTGTCAAGCAAACTGCTAATTATTTGATGGAGAATTTATGCGAGCTCTTGCATTTTTCCAAGAGCCAGCGAAGAAACATTTTCGCAGCCTTCAACTAGATTGCTAGCGGCAAAGAAATACATGTACCTGAAAGACATGAAGAAACTCAATCGAAGCCTAATGAAGTTACACCAGAGATGATGGCAGGAAAGCGCGTCCCAATAACTTATTTCTGCTCGTCTCAAAGGTACAAATTTCAAGAAAGTTCAAATTGATGATGGTGTCATGGTTAATTTAATTCCAATCAAAACACTTCAAGCAATTGGGATTTCCAGACGGGATGTCATCTATTATCCCACAATGACAAAAGATTCAAAAGGAAATCTCCAAGATATATATGGTCATGTTACTTTGGATCTGAAGGTGGACTCTACTCGCACCAAAGAAAAGTTCCATGTAATCAAAGAGGATGAGAAGCATGATGTGATTTTGGGGCGTCCCTGGCTCCATGGGAAGAGATTTGTGCCTACAATCTCACCAGTAATCATCAAGGGCCAAGAGTTCATGTTTGACCAAGAAAGCTGCAACGTGGGAAAGCTGGAGTACCATGTGGGGTCCGAAACTCTGGTAATATTCAAAGAGGTACGTGAAAGTGATTTGAAATACTTTATTCAGAATTATTTAGTTAATGGGAATCCCATCCAACGTGTCTCTACACAAACACTGGATAATTCTCTGACATGGGGACTTGATTGCATCAAGTCTATCAAACCCTCTGAGACACCTCGTGGGGAAGTCAAGGCCACATCTACAGAAAAGTGGGCCCGGGTAAAACAACGGTCATATAGGCGAAAGACACCTGAGATGTCATGGGTGCCTAAGGGTTTCCAATAAGGGGATAAGGTTATGCGGCGCACTAATCGAAAAAGAGCTTCTGTTTCGGGGTCCACACCAAACTGGGAGGGACCTTATGTCATATCTCAAGTCATGCCTAATGCACGATACATGATAAGTGCAACACATGAGAGGCTCTCAAATATGGTAATCAATGGCAAATGGCTCAAGAAGATATGAAGATTCACTAGAGTTTATTTATTTCTTGTAATTTCCAATTCCTTCAAAAGAAAAGTGCAAGCAATCTCTTGCCTTTCAGAAATTTAATTCAAAATTCAAATTCAAAACCTATGAGTTCAAAACCATCAATTCCTACAAACCCTTTGTTCATAAAACCAAAAAAAAGCAAAATAAAATTCTACTAAGAAAATGTTTTGCTCCTGAAGCTCTTCAGAAGCAACCATCTAGTGAAGATTTTGCTCCTTCATCAGCTGCTTTCTTTATTAGAGCAATATCAGCATCCTTCTTTTTCACCTCTTCAACCAACTTACGGAGTTCTTCAGTTTTAGCAGCATAATTTCTCTCTTCTTGTTTCACCAAATCATGGGTGAACCTACCAACAACAGCACGCCTTGTTCGGACGTATTGGATTCTCGCCTGAAGCCACGACAAGTTGAGTTTGAAGGTCTCGAATGGAGCAATCAGCTCTTCTGCTTCATCTAACGCTTCATTGGTCACATCTTTTAGTGGGGTGGCATCCATCTTCGAAATCAATCTCATGAGGTCATCCACAATACCTATGAGTGTACAAAAATGGATGCTCTTGCCAGCAATAATAAAGTGACCATAGCGGTTCCATATCCTGTTATACAGTGGGACGTGTTCCTCTGGGACATTAAATCCTCCCACTAGTTTATGACCAGGAAGAGTCGTTTCATAGGGAGGATCATATGCCACACCAGCATGTGGGAATTCCTGAAGGGTCCACATAATTGGAGCATCTACACCAACAATGTCGGTATTCTCACAGGCTTGTGTTTCATTATCGACAAACTTCAAAGCAAACAGAAGTTTAATAATATATTTCAAGCTATGTGATGAAAGCTTAACGTAAGAAGATGATCGAGTTTACCTCAACCATAGGAAGGTTTTCATCAGCAACGTTGTCAAAATCCTTACTGAGGTTTTGACCATCACTAATCTTTTTACCAACGAAGTAGCTGTCATTTGTTTCTTCATTATCCTCAGAGGGCTGCAAGAGCAAATAAGGTGAGAATAAAATACTAAATATTTTATTTCGAATTGAAGGAGTTCACAAAAGTAACCTGTGTCACGGAGGATTTAGGCCCTGTGGAATCTCCACTTTTATTCTGCTCAGTAATCATGTCAACGGATTTGCATGGTGTATTCGGAGATGATTTATTGAGAAGAGAGTTTTGCCCTAAGGGAGCAAATGAAAACTCCTCGACTCCTGTAGCAGGTCCATCCTACATCAAATAAAGAAGAAATGTCATCAAAAGAAGATATTACAAAGGATTCACGACGTTCTTTAAAGAAGGAATTTTCTGACGTCTGAATTCTTACGAAGTACAGTGGAAAACTCAAAAACTGTACAAATACGTAAGTGATATGTAAAAATTTCCTTCACGAAAGTTGTTCGTATGGATGTTTTCTATCACGTGCTAAAAGGGCTTAATTTTTGAAGAAATCTACTGTCCGGAATGATTTTTCTACTGAACAGCGTGCAGTCTGCAATATTTCTGGACGTTGCGCCAACTTGTGGCACATAAAGTAACGAGCAAAATGTATGAAATTCAGATTTTCTTTTTCAAGGTGAAAGCTATTGAAGTCCTTTTTCTAAATTGGGGTCAACCATCGAAATTCGCCATCGGATGAGGATTTTATGGCCATTCTCGTGACGCGACTCGAAACAGGAAAATCTGACGGGATTTTTACTTTTCTACTAAAAGTGAAATATAGCTAACGGGATGAAGTCTTACCTTTTCCCAATCCTTTGCAAGTTGATTGGAGACTTGATCAACACTTAAAGAAGCCGCCATGGAGCTGTTCTTAGCTTGGAAGAGTGATGATTCTCCCGAAAGATGACTACCAAAAGATATAGACATCTGTGTTGCTGAACTGGCGAACTTCGGGCTAGATGACGAATGTTGCTGCACAAGACTCATGAATGAGATGTCAAAATCATCATAAATCAAGATTATGCAAGTATTCAAAGGTGCAAGGTAATTACCAGATCATTCATATCTCCTATTTTACGCTTAAGAGTGGAATATTTAAGCAAAGGGTATGGTGTCAAGTCGTCTTTGGAGGGAATTGTGCATACTTCTTTAGAAAGAGCCATGAAGTCTCTATATAACTTTATTTGGCTGTTCCAAAATTGCCTGCCTGCTTCGGTAATCGATGGTACTCTTTTCCCCGAGTGGAATAACACGGGATTGAGTAATTTGGTACGAGAACACCCCGCTGCAATGGGACATCCTGGTCAAAACTCATCTGACGAGCTCCCCGGTCAATATTATATGCTTTGGTAGTGTAGCGTCCTGCTTCACTAATACCGAGGAGGTAACCACTACAACAACTTATCATGAAAATCTTCTCCGCTTTAGTAGGAAATCCATCTACAGAAAGAATCTTTGCTGGAATGTTACTTGGAGCATCACCAAATGATCGAAGTTGAGCTACACCTTCGGGGATTGAAGTCCATGGACGGAAAACCACTGCTTTCTCGTCATCCATAAATGCAAGAAAATCCTTCGAAGTGGGCTTACTCATCCAACGAACAATTCGAGCATGATCTGATAAAGCTTTGTCTTTAGAAGACAAATTTGGGGCATAACCAGGATAATGCTCATACATCCAAGCTTGTATGAAAATTGTTGGTATAAATGTATCAACCTTTGCAGCATCGTTTGAAAGCTTCATATGCGCTGACAAAGCAGAGAGCTGTGTATACAAGGTACCAAAAAACAAAGAGTCAATGAGTACGGGAATACCTCGAGCCAATCTTATGGCGTAAGGGATAAGCATAAATTTCAGCTTCTCGTAGCCATGATGGTTTTCAAAGACGTCTTTTGATAACCAGAGTGCGAGGAACGCAGCAACAGACAATAACGAAGTGCAGTCATTACTGGGTTTTGACCAGTGAGTCATCCATGAGGCATAAGCATTGTCATGA
The DNA here is from genome assembly GCA_023529015.1 of Papaver nudicaule. Lineage (NCBI taxonomy): Eukaryota > Viridiplantae > Streptophyta > Magnoliopsida > Ranunculales > Papaveraceae > Papaver > Papaver nudicaule. Next base: position 951 of record JAJJMA010198428.1, on the reverse strand, counting down.
TTGTTCAGAGTTTCAGCAATGTTTGTCAGATGAGTTTGCGCCTCTTTTTCAGTCGCATTCAGGATAATATTGAACTCTCCATTAATTGGGAGTCGCAATAGTGCTACCACATCCTCCGGTAAAATTACGATCTCTCCCCATGCGAGTATGAACGAGTTTGTACCACCACACCAACGAGTCAGAAGAGCAGCTAAAGCACGTTTATCCCTAATTATGAAGGAAGCATTCGAACTCTTTACAACATGAAAGATTCCGGCATTCTCTAAAATTACCTTAACAGCTGGGATGTCAAGAATCTTCTGGAGATACAGGGGCCATGAGTCAATTGGTTTCTGTAGAGAGCGGTAAATAATGCTGGAAGCACTAAAGTCACCTCTCTGCAGACATAAGCGAGTTACCCGTGATGGGATAATAACCATTGGAGTCTAGGATTACTTGGAAGAATCTTAGCCTGGTTCTGGGGAATTGCAGCTTGAGCTAAACTCGCCAAACGAGTTTCAAACTCATCATTGATATGAGGAACTTCTTTGGGAGATATGTTGGAGATAGCATCATAACCAACGTGAGAAGAACTATGGGATTCATTGTCAGCCATCTTAATCTTCCAGTCTACCAAAATTTTGTATTTGTGGGAAAGGGGAAGAACAAGCTCGAGAAAATAGGGAGATGGGAGCTCACGCGCAAAAAAAAAAACCTGTGTGATATACATATATATATATATATATATATATATATTCAAGGGGGGGCTTGATCTTTAGGCCCTGTTTGGGCTTCATGTTCGCGATTAAAGGGTCTATGCAGATGTGGCTAGTCCATCAACTTATGCTCACCCTGGAACACTCACGGTTCCATGCTGCACAGGGGACTAAATGTTGATGGTGGTTTTTGGCGAGAAGGTTGCAAAAGTAATTTTGCATCAATTTTTGGCATCCTGGAATAGCTCGAGACAAG
>JAJJMA010198418.1:10957-21725 GCA_023529015.1 Papaver nudicaule | reverse complement strand
AGAGTGTTTTTACAATCTTGTCCCTCTCTCATTTTTCACCATCTACACCACTCAAGATCGTTGTGATAAGAACATACTATATATCTATTAACCTGGATTTGTCAGCAAACTGCTTTCAGTTTGTGTGCCTAAACTATAGATATTGAGTGGAATCAAGAATTGTTGTTATTGGATTTGTTTTGCAGGTACATTGTTCTTCACGGTCATACACATTTGTACTGCATCCATTATTGTTTGATTCCAACTGGGACGACAAGGTTGCTCTTTCGGGAGTTTAGGTTTTGAAACCTTGATCGATATCTCGAGGAGTTTATTGCCTAAGTAAACTTAATATATCCTCGCTCTTGGTGTAAAAGAACTTCGGTGAAATATCTGTTAAGTTACCAAGGATATCATCTAGAGATTGGACCTGCCGCTATTTGGTTGTTGTCCACTAAGGTTGTAATCGTATGATTGGAGGTCGGGTAGCGCTAGTCCTTGCGACGGGCTGTGAGGCAACTCTTGCGTAAGACAGTAAAGGACGTCTTTTTGCGTAAGGGAGTACATGTACGTGATCACCTTGCTGTGGTTGGAGGCATAGGAATACTGAGGGGAAATCTTTGTGACTAATAGTCGTATAGGGTCATATTTTCTGCACCAGCTAGTCCGAAGTCTGAGAGTAGGTGTGTTGGCGGCTTAATTCTTAAGAGTATTCAAACTGTACTAGGTCCCGGGGTTTTTCTACGAGTTTGTAGTTTCCTCGTTAACAAAATCTTGTGTGTACTTTACTTTACTTCCGCGTTATATTTGATTTATCATTTATAATTAAAGTATCGTACTTGGCTGTTGACATAGCCTTTCGGATTCTTGTATTGACTCCCTCGTGTGAATCAATCAGATCTGAAGGAGATCTTGTCTTGAGTTCTTGATTACAGGAACCGTTCAAGGTTTGACTTATAGGTGGACTAAAATAAAATATTGGTGGTGTACTCGGTACCCTCGTCTTTTCACGGCCAATGCTCTGACCGGTAACAAAGCTGTGGATGATTTCGAGAGTGCCATCCCAGAACCTCTGATACTCGGGAGTCATCCTCGTAGGTCTGTGAGAATGGATGAAAGTGAAGACATGACTAGGATGAAGAGATACATCAAGAGATGCACGTAGAACCTCTAAGGCATAGGAAGCGACCTCGCAGGAACGTCTTGATCAAAACCCATTACTCTCGCCGCTCGGTCAATGTTATAAGGCATCACCACCTCTTCCCCACGGAAGAAAACAAGGATATAACCAGGAGTGCTACTGTTAATGAAGATAGCATGTCCCTCAGTAAGACTGTTCACTCCTCGAGGTCCGGACAGTATCTCAACACAAGGCATGTCTGTGAAAGTTTTAGGTTGAATGATCCTAGAAAAAGAAACGGTGTACCATGGGCGGAAGTTAATGTTTTTCTCATCATCCAACAAATCCCCAACTTCTGATAAGTAATAAGCTTTCTGTTGGCCCATTGCAAGATTCAGGGACTTTCATCTGAACCCTTAGCCAAATGAGGAGCGTTGGTGGGTCTATGATTTCGGTAGCACTCCCACAATATCGCCTGAAAAAACGGAGTGTTCAAGAAAGTACCAACTATTTTAACACCTGGAGCTGCCATGTCCCTGACGAAAGCCCCAAGATGAGCATATTGAGAATCGAGAAATAGACTACCAATAGGCAAACTCTGGCCGTAAGCGAGGAGGACAGCTAAAGGAACCACATGAGGCTTCAGCGTGCCAACGGGATCATCAACAAATCCTTGGACAACCAAAGCACAAGGAACGCTGCGATGCAACTAGTAATGTCAGGAGCATTACCTGAAGGACTCGAACCACCTACATACCAGTGACGAGTCCACGCTATATAATTATCACTTGTAGTAGTCTTTTCAGGTCGCAGTTCTTCAATTTTCGCGTTCAAATCTGCAATCATCATACACTGATCTGACGTGTAGCTGTCGGAATATTACCTAACATTGGAAGGTGATACAAGACGGCAACCGCCTGCAGAGAGATAGTGAACTCCCACCAACTCATCACGAAGGTACTGGTCGCTATGCACCAACGAATGAGGAAATTAACAATGGCACCGACGTCCTTAGTAGCCTTCACTGCATAAAAGATACCCGCTCGATCTAAGATTGGTCGAACCTGCTCATGTGTCAAAATAAACTCGTATCAGGCACATCATTGAATCACAGGGAATTGCGGAAGTTTGAAATCAACGGGCACACCAAACATGCCTTAGACTCCAGACGGAACCTGATAGCACCACTGTGGAGGAGTCATCAAGATCTCCCTGATTTGGAATAAAACAAGCAGAGAAGTCTCCATGCTTAACGAGCACATTCGGGTTTCTATAATAATGGGAGCATATGAAAACCATCGGTACACCTAGGTGTCCTAGCAGGAGGGTCACAGACAGAACGATGACTGGAAACTGCTTTATCACCATCACCCTGTTTTCTCTACAACACACAAACGATTTCAAGTAAGTGACCACGCATACTCATACATATGTTAGTAACTACATTTATAACGTGCGTACTTTCGGAATAACATGGATAGTATTATGTGTACGTATACACACATCTAAACACTATAGGACATATGTGTGTGCAAATCAATAAATGTACATGTGTACGCCACAAACACTTGGCCTTGGCCACATGCCAAGGTCGTGGCCACAAGACCATGGCGCCATGCTCATGGAACCATAAATATTTGGCCTTGGCCAAAAGCCAAGACCGTGGCCATGGCGCCACTATTGTAGTACGGCCCTATATATATATATATATATATATATATGTATGTGTGTAAAAGAAAAAAAAACAGGATCAAGCACGCGCCTACTTGTTGGCCATTCCGATTGAAGGGCTCAATCAAAAACTTGGGTCTTGACATTTCAGAGCTATCTTGCATTATAGGCTTGGGATCCCTCTTTTTGAGGAAGGAGACAGTTGCACCAGTTGTGGTAGGGAGATGGATATTTTTGGGGACCATGCCTTGCATTGCTCGAGTGGTATTGGTCTCATGTATAGACATGACCTGGTTCGTGATACCTTTGCGGATATTTGTTATCGTGCGGGTGTCCCAGCTAGGAAAGAGGTTGATTTGGGGTTCCTCTCGGATATCGGTGTAGCTTTGAGACCTGCAGATGTCTTGGTGTATAACTGGGATAATGGACATGACGTGTGTATGGACATCACAGTTGTTTCACCTTTTACAGGCGCTGGGGTGCGTGTTTTTGTTCCGGGCAAGGCAATTGATGATGTTATCATTCGCAAAAAAGATAAATATCTAGAGAAATGTACTGCTCAGGGCTTTGGTATTGGTGTGCTTGCTTTCACTACCTTGGGGGAGTTGGGTAGTGACACGGTGGAGTTCCTGAAAAGATTACGTAACTATATGGCTAGTCATGATGGGAACGTTGTAGTTGGGGATTTCCTTTTTCATAGGATTAGGGTTGTCGTGCAAAAAGGAATTGGATCTCAGCTTGTTGCTAGGCTCCCATCCAATTCTTGTAAACTTATTTCAGTTGATGATGATTAATAATAATTTGGTTTTATTAAAAAAAAAATTAAAAAAAAAAAAACGCTGTCTGAATGTTATCATTAATGCCTCTTTGATTTGTAGTTTTGCATTATTTTGCAGTGGCTTAATAGACATGGATTTGCCTAAAAAAAAAAAACAAACTAGGTTACCTTGTTGGTCCTCGTTGTTGCTCCACTCGACGACATGACGAACAAGGATTGATAAACACGGTTAAATAAAATGAATCAAGAGAAAAGAAGAAATACTGCTTTGGTGAAATTTCTTATCTTTCTTTTTCTCCCTCTATGGAAAGTTTAACCTAGGCATGTATGTATATATATACACAACCAAATCCTAATACTAGTAGGATTTCTAAAAAGGAGAAAACATAAAGCCCAAGGCCCATGGCGTCATGCGCCACTCTAAAATCACGCCAGCCCTAGGGATGGCATTTAAAAAAAAAAAAACGCCCTAGGGCGCCACATTAAAAAAATGGCACGGGTATCAAGGCTGTGGCCACCATGGTGCCATGGCCATGCCCCTTTGCCCTCTCTCTCACCTGTATAAAAAAAATATTTGTATTTTTGCACACAAGCTCACAATCGATTTGGATTTACGACCATTAACACTAAGGTTTAACCCTTTGTAAATCTCTGCTAGTATTGAATAAAAACCTAAGGCCATTGGAATCGCTCTCACCATCCAATGCTTAGTATAAAACATTATTGTTCCACACTAACCAGGGGACTTAATGTTGATGGTGAAAAATGGAAGAGGGACAAAAATGTAAAATGACTCTCTAATTATGCCCTGCTAAGAGGTAATTGCCTACTCATGCACATCTCTATAGCTCAGAATACAACCTGTTCTGCAAGCTGAATATGCTCTCTATGAGTTCTCTCTTATAACTCCTGGTGGAGAGAATAATATCATGGTGCAATGCTAAATAACCCACCAACTCATAAAACCACCAATTTACTTCATGTCGACATCGCCTCGAATTCCTCGTCATCAGAACTAAATTGCTCAGTGGTACTATTGTTGAGAGTTAACAGATACGCATCCTCATGGATTTCCTTTTAAAATACGACTCAACATCTGAGTCTCAATGAAAAACCTCATAAACATCACGACTCTAGGCATGTCCAGAGCTCTCTGAGAAGTATACAACAGCCTAAACACACTTAGGCAAGCCGTAATCTAAACACAAAATGGCCTACTGTGCCATGGCTAAGCACGCCATGACCAAAAAATACGCCATAACCCGAGTACACGGACATGCCATAATCGAAGTGGCGTTGCCTAACACGTCACAATAGGACAAAACCAAGGTCGTGGCCACAAGGCCATGGCGCCATAAAAACTTGGCCTTGGCCGTGGCCATAGGCCATGGCGCCATATTCATTTGGCCGTGGCCATAGACCATGACGCCATATTCATTTGGCCTTGGCCATGGCGCCATTAGCATGGCGCCATATACATTTGGCCTTGGCCGAAGCCAAGGCCGTGGCCATATGCCATGGCGCCATATTCATTTGGGCTTGGCCAAATCCAAAGTCGTGGCCATAGGATATGGAACCATATTTATGGCAACACATTCATTTGGCCTTGGCCAAAGGCCAAAGCCATTGCTGTAAGACCATGGCATAACATACATGACACCACATCTATTTTGGCCAAGACCATGGCCATAGAGCCATGGACACACAATGCTGCTTAGCTCAACACAACTACGCAACATCTGCATACTTCCCGAGATATCAAAACATCACACGGGGTGATAACTTTAGGGGTATTGGTCTGGCGGTCTACGGCAGTTAGAAAGAAACTGATAGAGATGATGGACAGTTACAAGAAGGTGGTGCTGAGTGGACACGTTCTACACGACTCTAGCAGTTACATAGCACAACTAATGTCCTCCATTTCTCCGCTCTTGCATGGCTTCCACCTTCTCTGTCGAGAGATCAGGGTGAGTTCAACACTATAAATAAAGGCTTCCTCTATCTTCCAAGGCAGAACACGACAGAACAACTAGAACACTCGAAACACCAGAACCTCAGAGCACACATACCTGAGTATTCAACACACTTCTAGCCTTGGAGATTTCCAGTCACTCTTACGACGGAGAATTTGAACTCTTACACCCAGAAACACGCATCCTCAACTTGATCTCAAGTTTCTTTCACTGTTTCTCTCCCTAGATCAACCTCTATCCTCTTTTTGACCAAAGCAAGACTTGAACGGCCATTGCCTTGGTTTAGGCTTGTCTTGTTCGATTTTGATCTCGAGCACTATAAAAGTACCCAGAGTCGGTACAATGTTGTAGATGGTGAAAAATGGAAGAGGGACAAAAATGTAAAACTAATCTTCAGTCATGCCTTGCCAAAAGGCAATTGCCTACTTAGGCACATCTCTACAGCTCATAATACAACTTGTTCTGTAAGCTGAATATACTCTCTATGAGTTCTCTCTTATAACTCCCGGTAGAGAGAATAATATCATAGTACAGTGCTAAATAACCCCACCAACTCATAAACCCATCAATTTACTTCATGTCGACATCGCCTCGAATTCCTCGACATTGGAACTAAATTGCTCACAGGTATATGGTGGAGAGTTAACAGAGACGCATCCTCAGGGATTTCCTCTTAAAATACGACTCGATACCTAAGTCTCAATGAAAATCTCAGAACCATCGCGACTCTAGGCTTTTCCAGAGCTCACTGAGAAGCATACAACAGCCTAAACACACTTAGGCAAGTCACAGTCTAAACACAGAATGACCTAATGTACCATGGATAAGCATGCCATGACCTAAAATACGCCATAGCTCAGGTGCATAAACACGTCACAGGCGAAGTGGCATAACCTGGATGCACCACAAGAGATTGGCCTCGGCCAATGGCCAAGGCCGTGGCTTCAAACGCATGGCTCCATTGGCCAAGGCCGTGACCTCAGGGACATGGCGCCATGTGAAACTGGCCTTGGCCACAACAACTGTTACGGTGGCGCCATGAACCATGGCGCCACAAAATCTGACCTGGGCCCATGGCCAAGGTCGTGGCCACAGGGCCATATGCCATATCCATGGCGCCATGAGTTCTTAGCCTTGGCCAAGGGCCAAGGCTGTTGCTATACAGCCACCGTACGCACCATAATCACATTGACCATAGGGCCATAGCTATGCAACACTGTTTAAACTCAACACAACCATGCAATATCTGCAAACTACACGAGATATCAAAACATCACACGGGGGAATAACTTTAGGGGTATTGGTCTGGCGGTCTACGACAGTTAGAAGGAAACTGATAGAGATGATGGACAGTTACGAGAAAGTGGTGCTGAGTGGACATGTTCTACACGACTCTAACAGTTACAGAGCACAACTCATGTCCTCCACTCCTCCACTCTTCCACGGCTTCCACCTTCTCTGTCAAGAGTTCAGGGTGAGTTCAACACTATAAATAGAGGCTTCCTCTATCTTCCAAGGCAGAACATTTTCAGAACAACCAGAATCTCAGCCCACATACCTGAGTATTCAACACACTTCTAGCCTTGGAGATTTCCAGTCACCCTCACGACGGAGATCTTGAACTCTCACACCCCAAAACACACATCCTCAACATGATCCCAAGTTTCTTTCATTGTTTCCCTCCCTAGATCAACCTCTATCCTCTCTGTGGCCAAAGAAAGACTTGAACGGCCATTGACTTGGTTTAGGCTTGTCCTCTTCGATTTTGATCTCGAGCACTACGAAAGTGCCCAGAGACGGTGCATTGTTTTTCAGGCAAAAACATTTAGCGACCACAGTGGGAGATCAATCTCCCGGTCTCCGAAAATTCCTTTAAAGATGTCTGAACTAGGAATGGGATCTAACACTGAAAAATATAACCCCCACATCAATACCCCAACCTCAAACTCTACAAGGGCGGCAGGTTCCGACAGCAATCACCCACCATCAGCCAACATCTGAATGAACGACGGAGGAGACAAGAGCCTGCTGGCAACCCCAAGCATGGAAGAAGTGTACCGGCGACAGGACATCCTCACCAACCAGCAGGCGAATATCACCGCCGCCTTAACATAGATCCCAATCTACCTCAATTCCCTGCCAAATGCTCCTACCATCCCAGCGGTGGAAAGAATCATTGCACAAACGAAGGGCGAGTCACTTTGCATTACATTCAACAGCCTAGAAGGCCCGCTACAAAAGAGACATACCATAGTTCCGCGCCACCAAATCCCCGCTCCATCAACCCAGAAGCCTTTGCAAGACTACGCCGCCTCCTCCTTCCCGGCATATGATGGAACTGGCAATGCACGTGAACACGTCTCACACTTCGTAAAATCTTTGAAAGAGTATGGATACAGTAACACCTTGAGGCTCAACGAATTTCCGAAGTCTCTCGTCGAGGAGGCCTACCAATGGTACACTCGTCTCACACCAAAGATCACAAGTACCTAGAGTGAATTGGTGAACGCATTCTTCAAAGAATACCTCTTCGGAAGAGTAACGTTCTCTGATCTGAGCAAAATGTATCAAAGGACCGGTGAATGCCCTGCCAATTGTGTGAAGAGATTCAGAGAAAAAACTCTCGGTTGCTGCACTCCAGACATAACGGAGTCACAACTGGTGGAAGCCTGCACCAGTACCATGACTGTTATCTATCGAGCTCTTCTGGAGGACATTCAATTCCAGACTCTCTCTGAACTTCAGGAAGCAGCAGCACGATCAGTCACCATAATACCCACCTTGAAGGAAAAAGCTCAACTACTGAAGTATGGAAAGCCTCACGAGGCCGACAGAACCCCTGTGCCTAGAAGCCCGCTCTCGACAGACGACAACAGAAAGAGGAAGGTAGAGGAGCGTCTTGAACACAGGGTACAGGACTTGACCTCAACAACCATGATGAGAGGCGTGACGCCAACGCCGGAGGAAGGCTCACGACGACAATAGGGAATCGACTTACTAAACGATATCTCAACGAAAGAAGCAAGTGAGCTACTAGACTCCTGGGTCCGCGACAAATTCGTGGAATTACCCGAAGTTTTAAGAGTTCCCACTAACGAAAATATGGAGCACCCCCGGTATTGTCACTACCATAGGAGGATCAGCCACGCCACAGCCCAGTTTTACAGCTTCAGACGTATCCTCAAGGCTAAAGCGTGTTCTCACGAGATGCATCGAGGGCCTCCACGCATCCAAGCTTTCACTAACCACAAAGAACCTGTAAATCAGAGGGTGGAAGGTCCAACGCACCAATTATGCGAAATTCTCTGCTTCTCAAAGCCTCAACGCAAAGATATGTTCACAGCACTCAACTACGTGGTGTCGGGGAAACGACTGCCGCTTGAAGAGAAGGGAAATCAACATCCACCAACTCAAAGCAAACCCTCAATGAAGTACGACTGGGGATGTTGGCCAGACAGGGTTGGGTACTTCTCACCAATGTCTGTCTGCGTGGCGTCGAGTTCCCCAACACGCTAATGGATCCAGGGACGAAAATCAACATCATTTCCGCCACGACACTAGAGGTCGCAGGGATCTCGCTACACGAAGTTGTCCACTCCCCAACGATGTTGGAAGATCTAGAAGGAAGGTCAGTGGTGACCTATGGACAAGTAACTCTACAAGTTTAAGTACAGGAAGTACAAACAGAGGTTGAACTCCTCGTCGTCGCACAAAGTTTGGAGTACGACATGATTCTAGGCCACCCCTGGTTCAACAACAATCAAAGCCTACTCAACGGGACTACAACCCAACCAGAAGCCTCGACTCAGCCTGAAGACCCCCAGGTGGCGACAATGTCTCTGCATGGAGTATCAGGGCCCTCGACAGACTTCGAGGAGGAATCAATAGGAGTTGTACTCTCACAAAAAGTTGACGTCGCTCTCATCACAAGGTACGAGTGGACCACACACCCTGCACAATATTTTAGAAAATGGGTAACCCTTTCCTCTAGTCGGGATACCCTTAGCATAATATTCAACGGGTTGAGCATGGGAGGCGGAAGCACCAAAGGTGAACATCCCACCGACCACTCTCGGAGATCACTCCCACGCAGGAGGTTCCACAAACCCAGAGCTCCGTAAACTAGCAATAAGGACTTCAAAGTAGGGGAATGGGTGATGAAGATAGCCCTCGGAAGAGGAGAGCGACTCAAAGGACCCTACATAGTCACGAGATCTACACTAAATGGGTATTACCAGATGGTTTCGGTCCGAGATGGATACAAGGACACAACAACAGTAAAGAAAGGATGGGTTGAAGCATATCGTGATTAATTCTTAGTCATATAAAAAAATATAGATCTGTCATATGTAGCCAAAACATGAAACCCATTCTCTCATTGTCTTTCTGAAAAAGAAGGGGTACCGAAATACAACCAACTTTTCATTTGGGCTCGTGAGACTTATGGTCAGATCTGGACGATCTCGGAAATCAATATCCAGATCCGTTAACCTGAGTTTGGGTCACAAGGATCAGTCCAATGCAAGACAGGGTCTTGATAAATCCAGGGGATGGATTGAAGAGAACGATTAGGTTTATTAATAACGTACTTCTTGTATTTGCTTTAATTATATAATCAGAGAATATAATGCGGAAAGTAAAGCATACAAGACACCAGAGATTTTTTTAACGAGGAAACTACGACCTGTAGAAAAACCTCGGGACCTCGTCCAGATTGAACACCGCACAGTACAAACTGCCTACAAACACTAGCCTACTATAAGACTTCGGTTTGGGATATAGCAAAGACCAATTCCAACCCTCCATGCGAACTGGCTACTGTCGCACTCTTTACGTCTCTAGATCCCCCACAGATCGTCACACACTTGATTCCCCTAGCTGACCTCCTTTACAGGACTAGGAGTTGCTTTAACCGCTGTTAAAGGCTTGTGTCAACAATTCCGGTTTTGCAACCTCAATAATCGACTGTATGTTTGAACTGTCCTCTATCAGTTTGACATACACAAAGTGACTTCCTTCAGATTGCTCCAGGTCATACGGAAATCTACTTACAAGCGGGGGCTGACAAGTAAACCGAGTAAACTATGCCCAACTTGTCTCTACCTCAGTTGCACACGAAGAATCACTTAAGAAACTTATACAACTGGAGCTAACTAGGTCTTACAACACCGAGTGCAGCCGTCCGTTGCTTCCTTTCGAAACCCTGTATGTAACGTATCAGTTCTTGAATGGCCTTATATCAGAAGA
>JAJJMA010198418.1:0-10947 GCA_023529015.1 Papaver nudicaule | reverse complement strand
CAAGTGATTTGCAAGCAAACCATTGCAATGGACAAATGGTATCGAATCTATCTCATGCATTCTTGTAACCTTAGTATTTGCGGGAACAAATACCAACATAACACATGGTCATGTAGACAAGAACACGATCTCAATCGCTATTAATATCACTACTAAAGTAGCAGACTATTTCGAAAGATAGAGAAAGTAGAATAGAAGAATTTCCATAAAAGTCATAACTCCTACTAACCTTTTGTCGATGAAGAATAATTGATGTCTTCTTTGTCTTCACAGTTTTCGTCTTCAAGGTCTCTACTACTACTAAGTCTATATCCCAATTCCGAAATCTAAACTCTAGTAGGCTAAATCAAGAATTGTGTTTTGACACCTAAAACTGACAACCAGCTTGACATACCAACGCTAGTGGGTTGACCGGACAATGCCCTAACACTTTCATATAAATAATATAATAAAAAACCTTTCATAAACCATGAGTCCAGAAACAAAACCAAAATACTCAGAATAGACCAGACAACACAATAGCCCCAGCTTTCTCACGAACATATCTCATCTTGAAAATCACGTCCTGCTCCTCTTTGAACCTAGCCTCCAGTTCAGCAACCTCCTTCTCTTTCATGGCGAGAGCATCATCTGTAACAGCATCGGCCTGAGCCTTGGAACGCTTCCACTGTTCGAACCGCTCCCGGAGCCAAGTCACATTAAAGATTGAGACTCAGCAGCAGCTATGGCATCTTCCCAATCCAGCAACATCTCTGGTTCAACCATATGCATGGAGTACTCACGCATCTCAGCAATTCGCTCCTACAAAACTCCGACAAAGCCTTCTGCCAAAGCACGGTTTGCACTTTCACTAGCAATGTGTCCAAACTCGTTCCAAATACGCGTGTACATGTCATGATTTTCTCGCGGTATGACAAAACCACCGACTGCCACTTGGTTAGCTCTGATTCTGCTCAGGAGGGGAAACGCAACACCACGATTCGGGTAGAGAGCACCCATTTTAGCCTCAGCAGCCTGCATCTCGACATCGGTAGTATCCTCGGAGCCCGAATCCTCGATTTCTTCAGTCTCGCCGTCATCAACGACTTCTTCATCTGAATTGTCATCCACGGACATGCCCATAGTGACGTTGGCGGAAGGATCCGCACGGAGATCATCAGTGACTTTGGTCGTCATCATCTCATTACGCATGAACCCGCCGACCCCCTCCATAAACTGAAAAGGGAAAGAGAAAGGAAAGAGGGAGTTAGTAATTACGTGAAACCAAATTAGTTGCTGCGGATAACCCGTGAAGTATTTGAGGGTAAAATTCACACGCAATCTTCATTTCGATGTCTATAAATATGTGGTAAAATTTCATACAAAAACTACACACGGTTTGAGAAACACGGCGTGGACACTGAGGAAAAGGGAAGCCATCATAATTTCCTGCGCCAGCAATCCTCGTCATGAAGAAACAGTCATTATGAGATATCTACAAATTTCTTTGGGAATTTTGGACACAATCTCTATAGGTATGTCTCCTAGCACATACTAAAATTTCATCATCAACATTTGAGGACCCCACAGGTTCGTTATCTCCTGGATGGTTCGTCTACAGAAAGAGAACATAAGAATGAAGCTCGTTGTAGATGGTGAAAAATGAGAGAGGGACAAAATTGTCAAAAACACTCTCGAAACCATGTCTTATTAAAGGCAATCGCTTATTCAGGCTCATCTCTATAGCTCAGAGTGCAACCCATTCCATGAGCTGAATAAACTCTCTATGAGCTCTCTCTTATAATTCCGGTGGGGAGGGTAATATCATAGTGCAGTACTAATAACCTCACCAACATATTAAACCCATTGATTTGCTTCATGTCGACACCCATCTCAATATCAGAACCAGGTCGCTTAATGGTATACGGTGAAGAGTTAACAGAGAAGTATCCTCATGGATTTCCTCTTAATACGACTCAACATACGAGTCTTGATGCAAACCTCAGGAATATTGAAGCTCCAGGCCGGTCCAGAGCTCTCTGAGAGGCATACAACAGCCTAAGCAGGCTTAAGCAGACCTAATCACTAGTTCAGGATGGTCTAGCATACCATGGATAAACACGCCATGACTTCAAGTGTGTTGTAGCATAAGCACTCACACCACGACTAAGGCACATGCTGCCCCAAAGTCGAGCTTGGCCAGATGCCAAAGCCATAATGCTACATAGCATGGCGCCACAAACCATGAGTCACCATGGATTCACAAGAAATCAGTCTTGGCCAAGAGGCCAAGGCCATGGCGCAAGACGCCACAAACTTACTTAGCCTTGCCAAAGGCCAAGGCTGTGACGAGGAATATAGCCACAAACAGGTTGGCATTGGCCAGAGGCCAAGGCCGTGGCGCCATGAGCCATGGCGCCACCATAACATAACTAACGCCAAAGCGCGTTCAAAATTGGCCTTGGCCAAAGGCCAAGGCCGTGGCGCCATGAGCCATGGCGCCACCATAACAGAACTAGCGCCAAAGCACGTTCAAAATTGGCCTTGGCCAAAGACCAAGGCCGTAGCCTCCTCGGCTATGGCGCTAAACACTTATGGCCTTGGCCAACAGCCAAGGCCACTCCTACACTTGTGTCCCGGAGGCACCACGCTCATGTTGGTCGCGACAATTAGTCATACGACTCTACTCTACTCAACTCAACTACGAAATATCCGCGTATCACTCACTCGAGACATCAACACATCACACGGGGGATAACTTTAGGGGTATTGGTCTGGCGGTCTACGGCAGTTGAAAGAAACTGATGGAGATAGTGGACAGTTACGAGAAGATGGCGCGAGTGGGCATGTTCTACACGACTCAGGTAGTTGCGGAAACCAACTCATGTCCTCCACTCCTCCACTCTTCCACAACTTCCACCTTCTCTGTCGAGAGATCAGGGTAACTTCAAAACTATAAATAGAGGCTTCCTCTATCTTCCAAGGCAGAACGTTCAGAACAGCTAGAACACAGAAACAGAAACAGAAACAACAACATCAGAGCCTCAGAGAAAACACACCTGAGAATCCAAAAAACGTTTCTAGCCTTGGACATTTCCAGTCGACTTCACGACGGAGATCTTGAACTCTTACACCCAAAACACATCCTCAACCTGATCTCAAGTTTCTTCGTTGTTTCCCTCCCTAGACCAACCTCTTTCCTCTCTGTGACCGAAGCAAGACGGGAACATCCATTTTCTTGGTTTAGGCTTGTCTTGTTCGACTTTGATCTCCGAGCACTACGAAAGTACCCAGAGACGGTACATTGTTTTTGCAGGTAAAAACACTCGCGCTGACATTACTATGGAAATGAAAGAGCCTCTATAGTAGCGAAAAACTCATTACCATCATGTCGACGTCTTCATCATTAACAGAAGGCTCATCTACTACCGCCGGGGGAACATACCCTCTAGGAAGTCTCATCCTAGGTCTTTCTCTCCTAGTACCTCGAACAGGAGTTGCGCTAGCCAGCTGGGGACTAGGAACTGGACTCACCTGCGGAAGGAAGACAAGGAGTAAGGAGATAGGCATCTAGCAACCAAGAGCGGATTACAATCAAATTATCATACCTGAGGGCGGACAACTGGGGCGCCCCGGCTAGTGCTCTGACCACTGACAAATATGTGGATAATCTCGAGAGTACCATCCCACAACTTATGATATTCAGGAGTCATCCTCACGGGTCTGTGAGAATGAATGAAGGTGAAGACACGACCGGGATGAAGAGACACAAGAGAGGCAAGAAAAACTTCCACATAAGGCATGGGAAGCAGCTTGGCAGGAACGTCTTGATCAAAACAATCACTCTCGCCGCTCGGTCAATATTATAAGGCATCGCCACCTTTTCCCCACGGAAGAAGCCAAGGATATAACCAAGAGTACTACTGGTAATGAAGATAGCCTGTCCCTCAGTAAGACCATTTACCTCTTGAGAACCCGACCGTATCTCAACACTAGGCATGTCTGTGAAAGTCTTGGGCTGAACAATCTTGGGATAAATAATGGTGTACTATGGACGGAAGTCAATGTTCCTCTCATCATCCTACAAATCCCCCAACGTCGGAGAGGTAATAGGTTTGTTGTTGATCCATTGCAAAATTCGAGGACTTTCGAGGCTCTCATCCGACCCTTTGCCCAAGCGAGGAGCGTTGGTAGGTATGTGGTTTCGATAATACTCCCACAACACTGCCTGGAGGAACAAAGCATTCACGAAGGTACTATCTTTGGACACCAGAAGCTGCCATATCTCCGGCAAAAGCCCCGAAATGAGCATATTGAGAACCTAGAAATAGGCTACCAATGGATAAACGCTGTCCATGAGCAAGAAGAACAACTAAGGGAACCACATGAGGCTTCAACGTACCAACAGGAGCGTCAGCAAAAACATCTTTGGACAACCAAAGCACGAGGAACGCTGCAATACAGATGGTGCTGTGAGGATCATTACCCGTAGGGCTTGAGCCACCTACATACCAGTAACGAGTCCACGTTGTATAACTCTCGCTCGAAGTAGTTTTGTCAACTTGCAGCTCTTCAATCCTCTCAATCAACTCTGCAATCATCACGTCTTGAGACGGTGTGTAACTGTTCGGAATGTTACCTAACATGGGGAGGTGGTACAAGGTAACAACTTCCTTCAGAGGGATGGTGAATTCACCCCAGCTCGTCACAAAGGTACTGGTCGTCATACACCAACGAAGAAGGAAGGTGATGATAACACCGACGTCTTTGCTTATCCTCAAGCTCCCAGTAACTTTCACCGCATAGAAGATACCTACCCGATCTAAAATTGGTCGGACCTGCGTGTTTCCCAAGATAAATTCGTACCAAGCGCAACATTGAACCACAGGGAACTGTGGGACTTTGAAATCAACGGGCACGCCAGCACACGCCTTAGACTCCAGAAGGAACCTAATAGTCTCACTTGGAACCACTGTAAAGGAATCATCAAGATCTCCCCGATTTGGAATAAAGCAAGCAGAGAAGTCTCCACGCTTAACGAACGCATTCGGGTTGCTAACAACAGGAGCATACGAAAAACCATCGGTACACCTGGGAGTCCTTGCAGCAGTATCACGAACAGAATGATGACTGGAAGTTGCCTCTTGATCACCACCTCGCTTTCTCTGCAACACACAAACAGTTCCAAGTAAGTTACTACGCATACTCATGCACATAATAGTAATCACTCTCCTAATAACATGAGTAGTTATGCATACACACTTACTAAAGTATACATGCAAAACAATATGTATGCCACATGAAGGAATGGCCTTGGCCATAAGTCAAGGTCGTGATTTAAAAAATATATATATACGCATGAGTATGTGTGGCGCCATACCCATGGCGCCACTAAGTTAGCCTTGGTCCTTTGGCCAAGGCCGTGACCACCAAGTTGTGGTGCCACGGGATGGCGCCATTAAATCCTTCTTCTACAGACGGGTTTATATGAATATATATATATATATATACATTAAAAAAAAAAAAAAAACTAGGTTACCTTGTTGCTCCTCGTTGTTGCTCCACTTGACGACATGATAAACAAGGATTAACAAACACAATTAAAGAGAGTAAACCAAAAAGAAAGAGAAAAAATACTGCTCTGGAAGAACCTTTTCTCTTCTCTCTTATTTGTTAAAAGTTTAACCTAGGCATGTATATATATACGTAACCTTTAAGAGTCCTAATGCTAGTAGAACTCTTAAAAGAGGAAGGAAGCCCAAGGCCCTAAAATAGATCACGCCAGCCCTAGGGCTGGCATTACCAAATTGCGGCGCCCCAATGGCGCCGGACAAAAAAAAATGCGCGACTCCCGAGGCGTGGCCATGGCGCCACGCCCAGTGCGCCCCAAAAATCGCGGTGCCACGCCTCTTGCCTCTCTCCCATATATATATAAAAAAAAATAATTACGCGCAAGCTTGCCATCTATTTATTTTATTTTATTTAAGGTCATTAGCACTAAGATTTGATCTTTTGTAAACCCCTAAAACCCAAGGCCATTGGAATTACTATCACCACCCGAGTGCTTAGTATGAAACATTACTGTTCCACACTAACCAGGGGACTTAATGTAGATGGTGAAAAATGGAAGAGGGACAAATATGTAAAACTACTGTTCAGTCATGCCTTGCCAAAAGGCAATTGCCTACTCGGGCACATCTCTACAACTCAGAATACAACCTGTTCTGTAAGCTGAATATACTCTCTATGAGTTCTCTCTTATAACTCCCAGTGGAGAGAATAATATCATAGTACAGTGCTAAATAACCCCACCAACTCATAAGCCCATCAATTTACTTCATGTCGACATCGCCTCGAATTCCTCTACATTAGAACTAAATTGCTCACTGGTATATGGTGGAGAGTTAACAGAGACACATCTTCATGGATTTCCTCTTAAAATACGACTTGATACCTGAGTCATAATGAAAATCTCAGAAACATCGCGGCTCTAGGCTTGTCCAGAGCTCACTGAGAAGCATACTACAACCTAAACACACTTAGGCAAGCCACAGTCTAAACACAGAATGACCTAATGTACCATGGATAAGCATGCCATGACCTAAAATAGTGAGAATAATAATGGAAGGACCAGGATATCAATTCAAAGTCGATTCAATTCGATCCAAAATGCCATGGATACGTTTCTTATTACCCTTGTTGATGTGCAAGTGTGCAATCCACAATCGTCTCCTACCAACAGATTTCTATTGGCGAGATCTAGGTATTTTAGCGAGACGGGCAGCATGTTTAAATTTGACGAATGCTACGATATCTTCAAAAATGATCTTCCGGGATATGATATTGATTAAAATCCAGACGGGTTTGATCAATGACTACCCCAAGTGAATTTTACGAGTTGTGTTACTAATTTCTTTATAGTGTATTTTAGTTAAATTTCCCTAATGTAATGACTTTGTCATTTAATTAGTTATGTTTTGTAATTTATTTGCAATTTATGTAATGAAATAAAATGACCATTCCGATTCGGACTCGAACGATCCCCTGTATTCCGGTCGCAGGGACCTAACGTATGCCTCTGCTTGTTCAGTCATGCGTTTAAAGAATCTGCGGCAATTCCTCATCAAGTACAAAAAAGATGCCTCATGTTTGAATGGACCACCGTTGCGTGCTGCCCAAACGTTATTAGTTCTAGGTTGCAAGAAAAGGAAAAAAAACACATAATTAGTTTGTAAAACCATTCATAAATTACATTAACCAAGAACACACTTTGTGTAATACTTACAAGGAATTCCGCTGTTTGTCCTGCATGGTGTCGAAGAACCAATTTGTTGCATTTGATGTACTCCGGGACAGATTGTTGAATTAATTCGAATCTAAAAGCCAAATGCTCCCATTGGTACCCTTGCCTAGATTAGCTCCCATTTTTGTAAAAAAATCTTCGGCTCTCTTCCTGAACATCGAATGATGTTCTCTGGGTCGTTCGCGGTAAGTCTTGCAAAAACAGACTATAAGGTGGTGGTCATCGTCAGTAGTAAAACCCGAAAACCTCATCTACAAAAACAAAATTAGTTGTCAAAATCAAATATTAATTACTTTAAAAAATATTCAAGAAACCCACAACGGTTAGAAATTTCAAAACATAACGGTAACAAAGAGAGCGGTTATGTTTTATCACTATAAACCCAACCCACCCTCTACACTCTAAACTCATCCCACTCAATACATTTTTCATAGATTCGACATTTCACTTCTAACCAAAGTTTCTAATATATCTTGAGTATGGGTTCTGCTTATACCACCGCCGAAGATATCGCTCTCACAAATGCATATATCACCAGAATGGCTGAGATGAACGCTGCACCAACGTTGCGAGTGAATGCTACACAACCATCGCAAGTTCTCTGGCACAGTATTCTTCAAGTATTTAACAGGTTAAATAGACGAAACCCCAATGCAAGGTCATGCATATCACTAAGAGTTAGATATGGAATGATTTCGAGAGATTCTCCCGTCTTTGCATACTACATGCGTTTGGTCTCCCAAGAACAACCCTCCTGGACTGACGAACAATTGGTGAGTTTTCTTAAATACGTTTATTGATCCCCTTTATTCTCTTGAATTAGAACTTACCTATGTTTTTAAATGTGTTTTCAGAAAGCCTACGCATCATCCCTATATTTCGAAGATTGTGGAACTGTATTTGCATTTTATGATTGTTATGACCTATTGAGGCAGAGTGTACCAGGTTACGCCCCCTAGATCCAATTAAGGCAATCACTATGGTTTACCACCAAAGAATGAAACAATCCTGATGGCGGACAACTTCAACTTAATATTTCCAGTTAGTTTAAATAGTTTCCTTATGAAATGCAATTAAATATTATAAGTAATGTTGTCTTTGTTTGTAATTTCCGCTCTAGTAATGTATTTCGAATCTCGTAATTCAATTTCAAATTTTATAAACGGCTACTTTCCTAACAGTTACTTTCATAACGGCTACTTTCATAACGGCTAAGTTTCTAACGGCTACTATCCTAACGACTACTTTTTAATCAATAAATGACTAACAAGACAACCTCAAACTCTTACATCCTCTCTAACCTAATCATAACTCTCATAATATAATGCTCAAAGGTTGGTAACTTATTTCTCCTCCTACCTTCATTTTATCATAGTTGTTCAATCATCTTGTTTATTATTATACTGCAGTGCTCTTCCGCCATCAAATGTGGAATTTGTCAATCCGAAAACACAAAAGTGCTCTATGTCCATGGATGTACTCGGCTTGTCCAAATAAACATTGTGATGGGTTTCACAAGATTATGGAGTCAAATACAACTAAGAATCCTGCAAGGTTGTTTCTCAAGTGTCAGAAGGCTGAATATCGAGATTTTCAATGGTTGGATGAAGCTATCCATGGAGGTAAAATAACTCCCAGTAACAATTTTTCCACTCCAAAACAGTACAAGAATCACTCTTGTTACTCATGTGGTGAGATCGATCATTGGTCAGGCAATTGTCCATGGGCCGGGTCTGAATGCCCTGAATGCAACAAAATATTTGAAATACAATATATGGGTGGTAGTAAGGATGGAGACAAAAGGTATCTTATTTGTGGCTCTTGCGGAAAATCTAAGAAGTTTTCTAACCTACT
The DNA here is from genome assembly GCA_023529015.1 of Papaver nudicaule. Taxonomy (NCBI): domain Eukaryota; kingdom Viridiplantae; phylum Streptophyta; class Magnoliopsida; order Ranunculales; family Papaveraceae; genus Papaver; species Papaver nudicaule. The sequence goes on along the minus strand of JAJJMA010198418.1, from coordinate 1,811 downwards.
ATCAGGGATGGGCCAAGATAACATGCTTCACTTTCAACTTCTCCAGTCACTAAGCACGAATGGGCAGAGATAATTGTGAAATTTAATAGAACTTTGTAATGTCATACAAAGCAAGCAAAAACAAAATGCAGTCGTTATGTTCAAAACAAGGTTATTACAAACCATAATTGTGTATTGAACGAAATGTAATTTATGTTTTTAATTTCAATGAAAACTGAGTATCTTTAATCATAATCTAAATTAACTTCATCATAATACGAATTTGAAGAGGGTTGGGAATCGATAGATGCATCGGAATCTGTATCATCTGGTGGTTGGGTTGAATCGCCCTTTATGTATCCTGGTGCATCCTCTTCCGATTCATGGTCAACATCCATATCCTGGTTCACTAGTGCAACCACTTCCTCATCATCCCCATATTCCTTACCCAAATCGTCCAACCCGTGAGCATCATAATAATTGAACTCAGGAGCATTCCCAGCATCCCAAGGAACTGCTTCATCATCATCTGAATCCGGAGACTCATACGAATCAGTAGATGTAGGGTCAGAAGAATGCAGCACAGTTTGGACATACTCCAAATCTGACCCCTCAATGCTCGACTCAACTAAGATTTTATGTTCTCTTCTACTAGGACGCAAGGAAATGTGTTTGGTGAGATCGGCTCGTCATGTGGTACCTCTCATGATCAAGCAAATTCTTGTAATGTACCGCAGGGTCATTGTATTCTACTACCTCACCTGGAAGAACCGTACCCCATTCTTTGGCACAACGAGTATGCTCAACAGTCCTATTATGCAAGATTACACAACATTTCATTATCAAGTTAATGTCACGTTCTTTCCAATACTTACATGGATACCTAACGACCTTGTACACCGATTTGAGAACACCAAAAGCCCTCTCAACATCCTTCCTCTTTGCCATTTGATACTTGTTAAACCTAACACGGTTAGGAATGTTTAATGTTACTTTATAAGCTTGTACAATTGTCTGCAACTTTGGATAGATACCATCGGCCAAGTATTAACTCATGTCGTAATGGTGCCCATTGATGGTAAAGTTTCACGGTGGAGCTAAACCTTGAAGAAGCCTATCAAAGAGTGGTGAGTGACCCAACACATTCAAGTCATTATTGGACCCCGGAATTCCAAACCATAAATCAAATGAACAAACCGCCTCTAACACCAACGAACTTTCCTTATCTTTACCTCGATAAGTCCCTTGCAAAGCAACCGGGCAATTCTTCCACGACCATTGCATACAATCCACACTACCAAGCATTCATGGAAACCCTCTTGTCGTGTTCTCCGCTAAAAGCCTCCTCACATCTTCGGATGTGGGTTGAGGCAAGTATCTTTCACCAAAAGTGCGGCAAATCAAGTCACAAAAAAGTTTAATATACTTGTAGATTGTGGTTGCTCCCATTCTAGTATAATCATCAAAACTATCGGCCGATGTGCTTTTGCATAATGCCTTCATCACCACAACCATCTTCATAGTCGAAGAATGACTCATTAGTCATGTTGCATCCGGACGTTGTATCCATTCATCATCCACATCCTCAAATACTAGTAGTATTTTCTGAAACAAAGCTTTAGGCAAATCAAGACGTTGTTTGAATTGTCTCTCGGTATTGTTTTAGGTGTAAAACAATAAAGAAAATATGAGGGGTAAAGTATAAAGTGTGATGATGTAATAAATGATTGTGATGAATTCGAGAGGTCAAGATCGAACAAGACTCGCCTAAACCAAGAAATGGCTGTTCGAGTATTGCTTCAGTTACAAGAAGAGGATTTTAGGGTTGGTTT
>JAJJMA010198381.1:2407-16398 GCA_023529015.1 Papaver nudicaule | reverse complement strand
AAGCTCAAGTCCAACTAAGAGATAAAGGAGTCAGAAGTTTAACCCGCGTGAAATTCCAGAAGAATATTCACTTGGACAGTTCGTGAACCGTCCGACTGGATTCCGGCCAAATTCATAAAATCTGTGGTTCACGTACATGTACGTGTACAGATTGACTTTTTGGGACTCAGAAGATAATTTTGGAGTCAGTGTTCACGAACTGGTTCGTGAACCGTCGTTGCCCAGATTAGGGTTTAACTGGATCCGCTGGAAGTTCTGGGCTGGGCTAGTATTTAGACGTGTTATTACGCCCTCAGCTATAATCCACTAGGCTCTGCTCTAGAGTACTGCTTTAGATTCAGCTGTTTCCTACATGTGATTTGCAAGCAAACCATTGCACTAGAAAGGGCATCAAATTTATCTCATGCATCTTGTAGCCTTAGTATTGTGGGAACAAATACTAACATACCTCATGGTTATGTAGACAAGTATACAAAATCTCAATCGATATAACACTACTAAAGTAGGCGACTATTTCGGAAGATATAATAAGTAGAATATAATAATTTCCATAAAAGTCATAACTCCTACTAACCTTTTGTCGATGAAGAATATTCGATGTCTTCTTTATAATCACTGTCTTCGTCTTCAAGGTCTCAACTACTTTGTCTATATCCCAATTAAGAAATCAAAATTCTACTAGGCTAAATCAAGATTTGTGTTTTGACACCTAAAACTGACAACCAGCTTGACATACCAACGCTAGTGGGTTTGACCGGACAATGCCCTAACAATCTCCCCCTTTGTCAATTTTAGTGACAAAACCTATTTACATATGGATTCAAAAGATATACAATAAAGATCTAACCCAGATGTATCTTGATTTTTTGAATGCTTCATCTTCTCCTTTGAGTCTTGACTCCTGTTGAAATATCCGTAGACTGCACCACAACATATCCAGCTCAAACAACCACAAAGGTATGCTCGAGCTTACAAGGGTTAATATGCTAATCCCGCATGTTGTTTGTGCAAAGAGTAAGAATCAGAGCAACTTTAAAGTCTGTGTACCAAAACTTATAAAGTGATTCTACTCATTCTTGATACGAAGCTCCCCCTTAATCTTTATACCTCTTTTTGCCAGATTGGTATGAAGCCCAATATGTACTCCCCCTTACTTGATACTTTCGAAAAAGTAAATAAGTAAGCAATACGGCGTTACCCCCTTTTGTTATGAACCACAAGAACAAGAAACCGTATGTATTCTCCCCCTATTTGTCACAAAAATATGACAAACTAGTTGAGACTCAGGGTTTCAAGCCTATAGATATAGTCAAGTCAAGGATGTACTCGCATATCAAGTTTAAGATGACATAACTAGGAAATTAGAACGAGGATTTCTTAGTTGATTCATCTCTGGAGAAATATAGATACATTTTCTCCTAATATTCCACATCCACGCTCCCCAAAAAGATTTGTTATTAATCGCAAGCTCATTTAAGAACTCTCCCTCATGTGGTGTTATTCAATAAAGAACAACTACAAAGCCTAACTTGGACAAACAATTTAATGTATCCAGTTTTCTTTGTTTACAATCTCCTTTCCTTAGCGAATATTTTGGAAAAGAGTATATGATTTTTGAGCTTGTGGAAACCCTAAAAATCATATAATCAAAAGTTTCTTGATCGTGAGAAAAAGCATAACTTTTGTAACATGACATAACTTTGCATCATCACCGAAGTAATGGAAAAACTATGTATTGCAATAAGATTGAGGTAGACAAATCAAGTATTGCAACATCATTAATAAAAAGAACTTTTATTAATGAAATAAAGTAGTACATGCTGAAAAACTCTAAAGAGCATGAAAAGGCAAACTACTTTTAATATGAAGACATGATAACAAAGTTGTATGACCTCAACTTTGGTCTTCACAATCTAGAGATATGACTTCATCAAAGAATACCAAGAAAGGATTAACTCAAATATCTCACACAATTTTGCACACCCAGAGTCCCTTAGGGTTTGTGTTTGTGTTTTAGAAAACAATAAACGTGATCTATTGTTGAGATTTGAGTGGCTCTTTTCGCAGATAAGCTTGTTCTCCGCGGATTTGAGTTTTTGTACAGAAAAACACTCTCTGGCGGTTCGGGAACCGTTTGGGTAAAAGATAGTAATTCTTTTGAACCCGTCAGTCTGGTGGGCTTGGTATTTTTATAAGAGTCCATACGTTCCTCAATCTGGTTTTGACATAACCATTATTGATCACTCAGGTGCCCATTCTGAGTGGTATTGATCATCATCAGGGTTTCTCATCCCTGATCAATATTCCCTTATCTTTCAGTACTAAGATAAGGAAATTATTTTCAACACTCAATTTTGAGTGTTGTGGTGAGTATTGGGATACTTACCTGATCTAATCCTTCGTTTAGATCTCCTCGATTGTCTTCCTTCAAAGTTATCATAGAAGTTACTATGTATCTGATGACCCTCTAGACAGTTTTCTAGCTCCATGAACCTGTTTTATAAGGTCTTTGTTGAGCATATTATATCTTGACAACATCATGTTCATATTATTCAGGCTTATAAGTTCATTGGAGAATCGAGGTTTACTGCTCTCAGAGTTTTCTCTCTTAGGAATCCACCTCTTAGTGGTCATGGATGAGAAGGGCATCCTGTTCCACATTTCCTGAGGTTTTTTTCTTCTACAGTATGGAATAGCTGTACTATGATTTTCAGTCATAGGTGAGGACCTTCTCTTAATTGCCTTATTCCTTGTCCCCGAATATGGCTTAGAGAGTTCAGACAAATTTTTTTAGAACAAGATTTAATGTGTGCTGGAGTTGAGCAACTCGTTTTGTCCTCTTTTGGCTATTGCATTCAGTCTGAAGGTGTCATTTTCTTTCACAGAAACTACATGATTTCTCACGTCTTTTACCTTCATTCAAACTCTTTTTGTGGGTACTGTTATCATCAGAATGATGAGTAAAATTAGTCACCTTATCAGAGATATGAAAAGATGTCACCTTCTTTCCAATAGTTTTGCCACAACGAGTTCTTGATGTCTTTTATGACTGACTTTCATTGGGTTTTTCAGAGATTGATTTGAGACAATCAATTTCTCCCATTAACTCTTCTATTTTTTCATAAGCAATCACAAGTTAAGACTTTTCAGTCTCTGAACTTGAGGGTTTATGAGGATTATCACTTTTCAGTGTTGAGTCAGATGAACTACCTTTCCTCTTTAGTAGTGAGATCTCTGTGGTTAGGTTCATAACCAAAGATTCTTGTTCATTGACTTTATCCAAAAGGGAATTTACTTTGGCCTTCAGTCGTGAGATTTCAGAAGCCTGAAATTTCATGAACCTAATGAGCCCGCTACTTTCCTTAGCTGCATCTCTTTCAAGGTCTGAATCAGAATCATCTGATAGAATGAAAGAGTAATGATTATGACTCAATTTGAAAACCTCAGTTGGTTGTTCTCTACAAGATGGTGTTGTACCAGTTGTGTATGAGTGAGTTAGAGTGGTGTCCTCTGGTGTAGATTTAGTACTAGAATGCATAACCACGAACCTCGATAAACACAGACAGTTACGCCTTTAGTGTGTTTACCGGCTCTGATACCAATTGAAAAAGCAGGGGTACCGAAATACCACCAACTTTTTCGTTTGGGCTCGTGAGTCTTATGGTAAGATATGGACGATCTCAAAAATCAAATCCAAATCTGATAACCGGAGTGGGATCAAAGGTGATCGGTCCAACTCAAGATAACTCTTGGCTAATCCCCTGGATGGATTATGGACCAACTCGACGGTTATTAATAACGTACTTCTTGTGTTTGCTTTAATTATATAATCAGAGAATATAATGCGGAAAGTAAAGCACACAAGACACCAGAGATTTTTTTTAACGAGAAAACTACGACCTGTAGAAAAACCTCGGGGCCTCGTCCAGATTGAACACCACACAGTACTAACTGTCTACAAACACTAGCCTACTATAAGACTTCGGTCTGGGATGTAGCAGAGACAACTCAATACCTCCAAGCGAATTGGCTACTGTCGCATTCCTTACGTCTCTAGATCCCGCACAGATCGTCACGCACTTAATTCCCCTAGCTGACGTCCTTTACAGGCCTAGAGTTGCTTGAACCGATGTTAAAGGCTTATGTCAACAATATAGGCTTTGCAACCTTAATTACTGACTGTATGTTTGAACTGTCCTCTTCAGTTTGACATACACAAAGTGACTTCCTTCGGATTGCTCCAGGTCATACGGAAATCTACTTACAAGCGGGGGCTGACAAATAAACCGAGTAAACTATGCCCAACTTGCCTCTACCTCAGTTGTAAAAAGAATCACTTAAGAAACTTATACAACTGGAGCTAACTAGGTCTTACAACACCGAGTGCAGCTGTGCGTTGCTTCCTTCAACCTTGTATGTAAACTATCAGTTCTTGAATGGCCTTATTGCAGAAGAGAAGGACTGTAGAATATATAAGAACGTGATCAGGTTACCAAGGTTACAAGTTAATCTGATAACAACCACATAGGTACGTTATCACCTACCTGTGCTTCCAAACTCTCAAGAGAAGTCTTTATAGCCGTTAGGTAAATCCCAAAGAGGAACTGCTACCTAATAGAGGATGATTATACCACAACAAGCTTACACCTAAGTGCAAAGAGTTTACGATCAATTCCACAGAGAAACTTCACGTATGCTTGATGCCAGCGGTTTTCGTTCTTTAACCCTCTATTTATAGCACTCAATAAGATAGGTTGCTTAGGAATAAAGCAACTAGTTTTTTAGCCTACAAGTTAGCAAAAGAAACCCTAGATTTATCTCAATTGGAAATCTTTAAACATTTATCTGCCAAGTGTTTTGTTAGCTCAAAAACACTTCAAGATAGAGATCCAACAGACCAGAGATAATATTTATCTTATTGACGCATTGAGATTCGTTAGATGAACCAAATAAGATATTCTGATAAGCTCAAGTCCAGTTAAGAGATAAAGGACTCAGAAGTTTAACCCGCATGAAATTTCAGAAGAATATTCACTTGGACGGTTCGTGAACCGTCCGACTGGATTCCTGCCAAATTCATAGAATCTGTGGTTCACAGACCAGTGCCAGTGATGCACGGGACCAGTAGCAGTACTAACATACCAATGTGTGCATTGGAGAGCATCAAAAGGTGTAGAGTAACACCTAATCTGTACTGCCAAATGTTGACCATCTGACAGTGAGCCCCAATATACCTAATCGATCTTGCGAGTGTTGGGTCTCCCCAACATCTAGCATCTACGAAGCAAGAGTCTCAATGGCAACAATTTCTTCATCTTCAAGTGTCAACTTCCATGTTGGTTGAGTTTTCCTATGTTGCGGCATAAGCATTTTTGCAATGGTTTAGTAGACATTCGAGTAACATTGGTCGGTTTGAATGCAGATGAAACACTTGTATTTAGAGACAAGGTTGCTGAAAGACCAGATGACTCGGGACTTTTATTCACATAAACCTTATGAAACAGGGCTTCGAAGTCCTCCGGGCCCATTTAAAACTAAGTTAGTCAAATGGGTTTGGACGAGCTAGGTTGGTTCAATACCTTTACCTTTTTCCGATCCACCAGCTCGGTTCCAGGTCGAACTCCATGGACGCCCAAAGGCCAACGGGTCAAAAACCATACCCGGATTCACAGGAATGGAAGTTGGTCCACGTGTGTCAACTAGTTCTTTGTATTTATGCTAGCAATCATGATTGAATGAGACTTGTCTTGTTGCATGAGAATAAGGGAATGTCCGCGTACAATGGATATCTGACGCCACAATAGCAGCAGTCAGCGGCTTTGCACCAGATGTCTGGGTAATAGCTGACATAACTTCTCGTTGTGGACAGGTACCCATTTGTAACCTTTGTATTTTATCAGACGGAATAGCTGAGTCAGATGGTTAACTAAATACGAGTCTTGGCCGTACCCAATTTTGAGCTGGATCTGAGCCTATAAACTGGACTCGTGCATGCATTATCAGGGGGATTTTGGTTGTTTGTGATTTCTTTGTTGAGATCAATGTTGAGGACAATTGAAGAACTAGGGTTGTTAGCTGAACCTTGTCCTTGAATTGGACTCTTACCTAGTAAACCTTCAATTGAGTTGCTTGTTGTATTATCAGTGAGTGATCGGTTGTCAAGCATAAATATTTCAAGTTCTTTTACTTCAATAATATAAATAAGAGTATAGCAATAAGAACAAGTACGATCCACAAGGAGGAATTGGTTGTTATTCGTAATTGAAAACTGAAGCAACCAGGGGGATTTTGTTGTGCAATAAAATAAAATAAACTGAAAATTAAAGTTGAAAGTGAAAAAGCAGGGGTACCAAAATACAACCAACTTTTCGTTTGGGCTCGTGAGTCTTATGGTAGATCTGGACGATCTCAAAAATCATTATCCAAATATGTATAACCTGAGTTTGGATCTCAAGGGATCAGTCCGAAACAAGACAAAGTCTTGGTAAATCAAATGGATGGATTGGGGACAACTATCAGGTTATTAATAACGTACTTCTTGTGTTTGCTTTAATTATATAATCAGAGAATATAATGCGGAAAGTAAAGCACACAAGACACCAAAGATTTTTTTAACGAGGAAACTACAACCTGTAGAAAAACCTCGGGACCTCGTCCAGATAGAACACCGCACAATATAAACAACCTACAAACACTAGCCTACTAGACTTCGGTCTGGGATGTAGCAGAGACCAACTCAAGCCCTCCAAGCGAATTGGCTACTGTCGCACTCCTTACGTCTCTAGATCCCCCACAGATCGTCACACACTTGATTCCCCCAGTTAACGTCCTTTACAGGCCTAGGAGTTGCTTTAACCGCTGTTAAAAGCTTGTGTCAATAATTCCGGCTTTGCAACCTCAATTATCAACTGTATGTTTGAACTGTCCTCTATCAGTTTGACATACACAAAGTGACTTCCTTAGGATTTCTCCAGGTCATACGGAAATCTACTTACAAGCGAGGGCTGACAAGTAAACCGAGTAAACTATGCCCAACTTGTCTCTACCTCAGTTGTAAACGAAGAATCACTTAAGAAACTTATACAACTGGAGCTAACTAGGTCTTACAACACCGAGTGCAGCCGTGCGTTGCTTCCTTTCAACCTTGTGTATAACGTATTAGTTCTTGAATGGCATTATATCAGAAGAGAAGGACCGTAGAATAGACAAGAACGTGATCAGGTTACCAAGGTAACAGGTTACTCCGATTTCAACCACTAAGGTCTCAATCTCCTACCTGTGCTTCCCAACTCTCAAGATAAGTCTTTATAGTCGTTAGGTAATTCCCACAGAAGAACTGCTACCTAATAGAGGATGACTATACTACAACAAGAATTCACCGAAGTGAAAAGAGTTTACGATCAATTCCACAGAGAAATCTCACGTATGCTTTGTTAGGGCATTGTCCGGTCAAACCCACTAGCGTTGGTATGTCAAGCTGGTTGTCAGTTTTAGGTGTCAAAACACAATTCTTGATTTAGCCTACTAGAGTTTAGATTTCGGAATTGGGATATAGACTAAGTAGTAGAGACCTTGGAGACGAAGACTGTGAAGGCAAAGAAGACATAATTATTCTTCATCGACAAAAGGTTAGTAGGAGTTATGACTTTTATGGAAATTCTTCTATTATACTTTCTCAATCTTTCGAAATAGTCGGCTACTTTAGTAGTGATATTAATAGCGATTGAGATCGTGTTCTTGTCTACATGACCATGTGTTATGTTAGTATTTGTTCCCGCAAATACTAAGGTTACAAGAATGCATGAGATAGATTCAATACCATTTGTCCATTGTAATGGTTTGGTTGCAAATCACTTGTTGGATATGGGTGAATCTAAAGGAGTACTCTTGAGCAAGAGTCCAGTGGATTACAGCTGAGGACGTCTAACACGTCTAAGTACTGGTTAAGCCCAGAACTTCCAGCGGGTCCAGTTAAACCCTAATATGAATGGCGGACGGTTCCTGAACCGTACGTGAACAGACGACTTGGAAATTCTCCTGAGTTCCAAAGTGTCATTTTGTACGCGTATCTAACGTGAACTCAAAATTGATACTTTTGGCTGTGATTCAGATGGACGGTTCACGAACCGTCCCAAGTGAATATTCTTTGGGATTTTCACTCGGGTTAAACTCTGAACTCCTTTATCTCTTAGTTGGACTTGGTTATCACGAAATATCTTATGTGGTCCATCTAACGATTCTCAATGTGTCAATAAGAAAAAGATTATCTCTGGTTTGTTGGATCTCTATCTTGAAGTGTTTTTGAGCTAACAAAACACTTGGCAGATAAATGATGAAAGATTTCCAATTGAGATAAATCTAGGTTACTTGGTTTGCAAGTTAGGGTTTCCTAAACTTGTGGAACAAGAAACTAGTTGCTTTATTCCAAAGCAACTTATCTTATTGAGTGTTATAAATAGAGGTGACTAAGGACGAATACCGCAAGCATCAAGCATACATGAAGATTCCTTAGGGAAGAGATCGTATAACTCTTTTCACTTCGGTGAAGGCTTGTTGTGGTATAGTCATCCTCTATCAGGTGGCAGTTCCTCTTGGGATTTACCTACGACTATAAAGACTTCTCTTGAGAGTTGGGAAGCACAGGTAGGAGATTGAGACCTTAGTGGTTGAAATCGGAGTAACCTGTAACCTTGGTAACCTGATCACGTTCTTGTCTATTCTACGGTCCTTCTCTTCTGATATAAGGCCATTCAAGTATTAATACGTTACATACAGGGTTTTTCGAAAGGAAGCAACGCACGGCTGCACTCGGTGCTGTAAGACCTAGTTAGCTCCAGTTGTATAAGTTTCTTAAGTGATTCTTCGTTTACAACTGAGGTAGAGACAAGTTGGGCATAGTTTACTCGGTTTACTTGTCATCCCCCGCTTGTAAGTAGATTTCCGTATGACCTAGAGCAATCCAAAGGAAGTCACTTTGTGTATGTCAAACTGATAGAGGACAGTTCAAACATACGTCAATAATTGAGGTTGCAAAGCCAAAATTGTTAACACAAGCCTTTAACAACGGTTAAAGCAACTCCTAGGCCTGTAAAGGACGTCAGCTAGGGGAATCAAGTGCGTGACGATATGTGGGGGATCTAGAGACGTAAGGAGTGCGACAGTAGCCAGTTCTCTTGGAGGGTTGGAATTGGTCTTTGCTACATCCCAGACCGAAGTCTTATAGTAGGCTAGTGTTTGTAGACAGTTTGTACTGTGCGGTGTTCAATCTGGACGAGGTCCCGAAGTTTTTCTACAGGTCGTAGTTTCCTCGTTAAAAAAATCTCTGGTGTCTTGTGTGCTTTACTTTCCGCATTATATTCTCTGATTATATAATTAAAGCAAACACAAGAAGTACGTTATTAATAAACCTGATCGTTCTCCTCAATCCATCCACTGGATTTACCAAGACCCTGTCTTGCGTTGGAATGATTTTTGTGATCCAAATTCAGTTTAACAAATCTGGATATTGATTTTTGAGATCGTCCAGATCTGACCACAAGTCTCACGAGCCCAAACGAAAAGTTGGTTGTATTTCGGTACCCCTGCTTTTTCAATTGGTATCAGAGCCTGTGAACACATAAAAGACGTAACCGTCTGTGTTTATCGCGGCTTGTGAGTTATGGAACAAAGCTCAAGCGCTTGTAACGTATTAACAGATGTTGATGATGATGATGCAGAAGATCCACTGCCAGGTCTCATCATATCAGCAAGAGAACTCCTTAGCGTTCCTCCCAGAGATATTAAGTCTGTTCAAGGCTTCATCGATCTTGGAAGACATATTGATAATATCTCTCATGGCCTAGAGACATATCTTATGAAAGAAGAAGAGTCTCAAAATCACCTAAATAAGGTCATAGAGGAAAACGCATGTATTGAAATAGACATTGATCAACTTATTAGAGAGACTGAAGTGTCTTTTTATGAAAAATATCAAGATCAAGTCATTATCAATATCCTTCTTGTTGAGGAACCCATGGATATAACAATTCATGATCAACTGTGTGTTCTACACAATGATAAAACTCATGAGAAGAAATCATCTGTAAAATCCTATCCCCACAAACAAGATGTAATTCATCTTGTTAAACAGGAAAACAGATTTACAAGCTTTGCCAAAAACCGTCCTGTTGTACCGAACTATTTACAGTTCACAAGGGCAAGGCATAAGAGTTATAAATTCTTTCATAAACCCTTCTCAGAGAAAAGGATATTAATTTATCTAAAAACTGAGAAAAATACTTTCAATTTTGGAATAGAAAGAATTAATAAATTCCAAAATCCCTCAGTTTCAATAAGAAACTGGAAAGAAATTCTTTCTTGGGGACGCGAAAGTATCTTATGTCTAAATATCAAGTTTATTCCATCTAAGCTTGATATAAAGACACCATTGGAATAATTTCTCACAATCTAATTCTAAATGTTGAGCCTCGCTCCATTAGAACTTAGTATGGTCAACAAACAAGAGAAAAATTTCCTAAAAATTGACCTAGGAAGTAGTCAAAGACTATCTTTGACCAAGACACATGTGTTTCACACATGTAAGGCCTAGGAACCCCTAGAACCGGGTCTGAAAACTACTCACTGGACCATTTCGTGACTCAATGGGTCATCCAGAACCCATGACCCGGTTTCCGAACCGCTCGGACCCGAATTTCTCTGGATAAGGTCTCCTCGAGTCTATTCTTCACCTCACTTTCTTTTTGAGGTTTAGAAAAGCTCTAATGGCAGTTCTCTGCAACTGATTAAGATCTTTGAGGTTCGTGAACCGATTTACTTCATCTTGGTACTAAAACGAGCGGGTTGGAAAATCATTGGAGGGGTTGTAAATCTTTCTTGCCATCTCTTTGTAGTTTGAGAGAAATCATCAAGAAATTTTCCTAGCCATCTTGTTCTTTGATATCATGTCTAGAAGAAGTGTTAGAAACCAGGCCTCAACCAGCAGGGCTATTGATGTGAGTGAAAGTGATGATGAGCCAGTCCACTGGTCTTCAGATGATGAAACTATGTCTGACACGGTTCACGAACCGTCCCATGATTCAGGTCTGAGCATGCCTTTCATCAGCGATGAAGCAAAAGCTGAGTATATGAAGAGACGGAACTTCACTGTTGAAAGGAAATTGGACAGAAACACTCTTGCATCTTATCCACCATTTATGGATCATCTTGATTGGAGTTTCATACATGAAGGTATTTATGTTGACAACTTTCCTTTTATTGTTCGAATGTTTTACGCCAACATGTTTGAATGCAAAATGGATCAGCGTAGTTTCAAGACTCGCATTGGCAAACGAGTCTTCGAAGTTAACAGGGAAGTACTTATGGAAATACTTCAAAGCCCTGTCTTTCCGTTTACACTTCCAGAGTTGGGAAGGAGTCGTCCATCTGACCACAAACTTGCTAAGGGTGTACTTGGCTTTAGACCTCAGTGGAATGATGGCAAAGCTCCTATCAATGGAATTAGGCCTGAGCTGAAGGTTCTTGGTATTTTAGCTTCACATAATCTTATTCCTGTTACCTTGAACAAGGATAAATGGAATAGAGACATGTTTGAGCTAATTTATCATCTTCACAAAGGGAATGGTCCAATTGATTTCTGTGGAACAATCATCAGACAAATGATCAGAACTGGGAAGGAGTCGTCCATCTGACCACAAACTTGCTAAGGGTGTACTTGGCTTTAGACCTCAGTGGAAAGATGGCAAAGTTCCAATCAATGGAATTAGGCCTAAGCTGAAGGTTCTTGGTATTTTAGCTTCACATAATCTTATTCCTGTTACCTTGAACAAGGATAAATGGAATAGAGACATATTTGAGCTAATTTATCATCTTCACAAAGGGAATGGTCCAATTGATTTCTGTGGAACAATCATCAGACAAATGATCAGAACCTTCGACAACAAGCAAAGAAATCTCGGTTTCCCTTGCTTGGTCACAGAAATCTGTAAGAGGTTCAAGGTTAAAATGATCGGACCAATGGCTGATGGCCCAAAACTCTTCACTCAGAAGAACATTGACAAGATCAAGAGATCGGGTCAAATGGTCGGACAATATCCTCGCGTAGCACAACTTGAGGAGAAAATCTACAGACCCCAAACCAAGTGCGACGGATATACTCAAGCTGTTAACCTTGCAGTACCTCATGTTCCTCCATACATTGCTGATGCTATGTACGATATTATTAAGGAGCATACCATTCCATCTGACGACGAGGTTATAGAGTGATTTATTTCATTTCTTTATGCTTTTGTTAAAACTTTGCTTTGTGTTGTGTGAACTATTTTCATTTGAACATCGTCTGTATTAATCTTAATACTCTTTGATGTTTTGTTACTTGAAGTTTAAATTTAGCATTCATGCTCATGCTTTATTTATCAACCATTCAAGTATACATGAAAATTCACAAGAGACATCATGTTACACTTTGGTTCATCCAATTATAAACATGGTCTCATAATCTCGGGAGAGACTCACATGACAAAGGAAACATTAACGTCGTATATACAAAAGTTGTGCTTTTTCTCATGATCAAGAAACTTTTGATTATATGATTTTTAGGGTTTTCACAAACTCGGAATCATATACTCTTTTCCAAAAAATTGGTTAAGGGAAAGAGATTATAAACAAAGCAAAACTGGATAACATTAAATTGTTTATGTCCATGTTAGACTTTGTAAGTTGTTCTTTATTGAATAACCCCACATGGGGGAGAGTTCATAACTTGAACTTGCGCTTAATAACAAATCTTTTTGGGAGCGTGGTTGTGGAATATTAGGAGAAAAGTGTATCTATATTTCTCCAAAAGATGAGAACTCAGGAATCTTCGTTCAGATTTCCTAGTTATACCATCTTTAAACTTGGTATGTGAGTACTTAGCTTAACCTATCTCATAGGTTTATGAAACCCTAGTCTCGAACTACTTTGTCATATTTTTGTGACAAATAGGGGGAGAATACATAGTTCTTGTTCTTGTGGTTCATAATCATAGGGGGGGAACGTCATGTGCTTACTTGTTGTGCTTTTACAAAGTATCAAGTAAGGGGGAGTAATTAAAACTGAGAAGAAGCTTCATATCAGGAATGAGTAGAATCACTTTAAAAGTTTTGATACACAGACTTTAAAGTTTGCTCAGATTCTTACTCTTAGAACAAACAACATGTGGGATTAGCATATTAACCCATGTAAGCTTGAGCGTACCTTTGTGGTTGTTTGAGCTGGATATGTTGTAGTTGCTGTCTACGGATTCATCAACAAGAGTTCAATTAACACATCAAGACTCAAGGGAGAAGTTGAAGAATTCAAGAAATCAAGATACATCTGGTTAGTACTTAATTGTATCTCTTTTGAATCCATATGTAAATTGGTTTTGTCACTAAAATTGACAAAGGGGGAGATTGTTAGGGCATTGTCCGGTCAAACCCACTAGCGTTGGTATGTCAAGCTGGTTGTCAGTTTTAGGTGTCAAAACACAATTATTGATTTAGCCTACTAGAGTTTAGATTTCGGAATTGGGATATAGACTAAGTAGTAGAGACCTTGAAGACGAAGACTGTGAAGACAAAGAAGACATCAATTATTCTTCATCGACAAAAGGTTAGTAGGAGTTATGACTTTTATGGAAATTCTTCTATTCTACTTTCTCTATCTTTCGAAATAGTCGGCTACTTTAGTAGTGATATTAATAGCGATTGAGATCGTGTTCTTGTCTACATGACCATGTGTTATATTGGTATTCGTTCCCGCAAATACTAAGGTTACAAGAATGCATGAGATAGATTCAATACCATTTGTCCATTGTAATTGTTTGGTTGCAAATCACTTGTTGGATATGGGTGAATCTAAAGGAGTACTCTTGAGCAAGAGTCCAGTGGATTACAGTTGAGGACGTCTAACACGTCTAAGTACTGGTGTTTTAGGTGTAAAACAATAAAGAGAATCTGAGGGGTAAAGTATGA
>JAJJMA010198379.1:19570-38505 GCA_023529015.1 Papaver nudicaule | reverse complement strand
ACTAGTAAGTCGGTTTCCAAAGTAGGGGTACTTTATAAATTATCTCTAAAAAGTATTTCTAGCACTAAAAATCCATAAAAAAGAGAGTAGAAACTGTTCCTTTAAGGTGGGAAATATGCCTTTCAAAGATTATTATCTTGGTTGTTTCTTCTGGTTGGTTGTTATTTTGTAATTATTGCCTGTAATGGCCAAATAAAACATTTAAAGTAACCCAAGTGTTTTGAAGATTGAGCCTCTATATGATACCCTCTTAAGAAGCGAGTAAACAACTTGTCACAGCCTTTCCGGTTAGCACCAATCCCTATTTGACCAGAAATCAGTAAACAACCTTCAATAGATTCACTTCCGTTCCGTAGTCTGGCTTTAGGTTAGAATTCTTGCCCAGCTACATGCTTTCCAATCCTAAATTCTCTCCCATGCTATAGAAAAATGACGCAGCTTTAATTTCAGTGTAAAATGGACCAGATGGAGGATACAGTAAGAGCAAAGAGCAAGTTCAAAACTGAATTACTCCAGGAATGACAATCTTGAACTGGAATATTCAGCAGCCAACATTCCAATTTTGAAACTGCAGTGATGAAAATTAAAATGCCTTCACTAGTTTCCTATTTTGTTTTCAAAGCGAGCAAAAGATTTAAGATAATGCTAGACAGGAAAAAAGGTGATGCTACAAATAAATTTGAGGATTAAACTGAAGGCCCAGAAGGACTTGAAAATACACTTAGAAAAGTAGCTTCATGTCAGTCTTATTCATTACTTTTTCTACCAGATTTAAACAACACCAGTCAGGGAAATAAAGAAAATATACTTCTTTTACAATTCTACAAATAGCAGCACCAGTAGTCGTCGGAGTCCATTTGTCCAGACACCCATTAAAGTACAAGCTTCCTTTTGGGTTGAAATGTAAAATTGTGAACACGGGCTCGATGTCCCCATATGCCGAGATGTGAAATATGTTAATCCCTCTCTCTGCCGAAGTGAAATTATAACAGGAAAATTAGCCATCAATTTTATCATAATGAAAATGAAAAGAAGCAAGAAAAGAAGACAATCAAGAGGAGAATATCAAAAATAGCTAAAAACTTGAAATGGTTCAGTTATGGGAGTTCGATTTTAATCCGCATTTAACATGGCTGAAAGAAACCTCACTAAGACCTATGGCTTCTGCAGATGCTACTAAGATAGCAAAGCAAACCTACCAGAAAAGAAAGCAATCAATGTCCATTGCTCAGGTCCCTGCACTGGCATTCACATCAGCAGTTCCCTAGAATATATCAACAGAAAGATTCAGTGCACGAAATGAACGCTAACTATGCAAACAAGTTTTTAATCTACAGAAATCGAAGCAAACTACTGTGTGTTACACAGCTTACCCTACCTCGGTAGAGGTCCCCTTTCCATTTGTTGTTTGTGATGGGGCAACAGCAGCTGGACTTTCTGAAAACCTGAAAAGAGTGAAGATTCAACTTAAGTTCTAAAGCTTAATCAAAGTGCTGAGTCCCAAGAGTTACAACAAGCTAATGAAGGAGATCTCGAGCGAGAACAAGTTTAGGTTACTGAGATGATGACCTGATTGCCCTGGCTTTCTTTTTATCTTCTTCAACATTATCAATCTTGGGACTTGTCTTAGAATTGGGCGTAAATCTGTCTTGACGAGCTTTTTTCTTCGCCTCCTGATCAGTGGCATCAGCAACAGACTGTGCTGGTAGCCCAAACCTAGATAATGACATAAAGGAATAAGCCTCAAACCCTATAGAAGGTATTCCACAGTAAGTGAGAAAGAAGGTAGATGTTTTCAGAGTTCAAGGCATGTAGTTTTTCTTTGCAAAGATAAGTTAGCTATGAAACAAGACGACACGAAATAACAAACCTCTCTGCCCTGGCCTTTCTCTTCAGTTCCTCTGAGTTCTTCTGTGCATCTGATTCTTGGATTGTAGGTGCAGTGCCAAACCTAACAGTGAAAAAAAGCCAGGAAAAGCATTTCAAATTTCAGCTAACTTTGTACCGCCAAGGGCTTACAAGTGCAACATCGCATTTGGGCACACTTAAGTGCGTCAGGAAGAGGATACTGTGATTAGAGTAGAAGTGTGGGAACTGGGAAGAGGCATCCGAAAGGTGGTGTACGAATCATTCTCCTAGGAAGATTCAATAACGAATGTTAAAGGTAGTCGACTCTAGTTCAAACACAATCAAACATGACATGAACAGCACAAGTGTCCGCGACACTAAAACTTTAAATTTGAGATAAATAACTTCTCTACACATAGGCAACACCTTTTCGTGCCTTGCTTGCTTCCTCAAAAGGCAATTGACAGAAAGCTTGAAGAACTCTCAATATCCACAGAAATTGTATTTCACAAGGTCAGTTGGTAACTAAAGGAGATGGGAACTCTCAAAATCCATAGATTTTTTACTTCACAAGGTGAGTCGGTGACTAAAGGAGATGATTTCTAAGAATATATATGAACACAATTGTGCTCTCCAGCTGATGATTCAGCTTCCTCTAATTTGGTCTATGCATATATAGGAATTTAGAAAACATTGAGTCTATAATGCCATAATGAAAGTAGTAAAGATGCAGTTTTTAATAGCCAATACATTGACAAACTACAAGCAAGAACATCAAAAACCTTAATTAAACCCTAGATATCATTTAAAAAAAAAAAAGTAGAAAAAGAGGGGGAAAATTGAACCTTTCAGCTCTGGTATTTCTCTTATCTTTCTCAGATAAGTTAACAGGCACTCCAAACCGCTCAGCTCTACGCATCTTCTTCTGAAGATCTGTATCAGCTACAGTTTCATCCAAATTAGGTTCAGATTCGGTTTCTTTAGTTCCTTCATCTTCTTTGTTAACAGGCTCTTGAGAGACTGTTTCTAGGGTTTTGTCCTGAGGAATTTCAATATCTTTAGGTTCTTGAATCTCTGTCGCCATTAAAATGAGTTAGATAGATAAATTCTAGAGAGCTGCAGAAAGACAGAGACTAGTCTAGTAGATGGTCAAACGGATCGGAATATTGTACGATGAAAAACGAGCTTATTTTAGGAGTCAAACAGTTACCAAAGTTAGAAAGTTGTTTATCATAAGTCCGTTCAAAGAAAAACGGCTATTCGGTAAAGCGATAACATATACTCCCTCCGTTTCAAAAAGATAGGTACATTTGACTTTGACAAAAAAATTAAAAAGCTTAATAAAACCAATATTATAGTCATTTTTTATTAACCCCATGGCACTTGTCAACAATAAACCAATCATAAAGAAAAAACAATAAAAAAAGCTCTAATGGTTAGGTCATTAAAAACCTTAATTTTCGAAAAAAAATCAAACGTGACTATCTTTTTGAAACGGAGGGAGTACTCTCTCCGCCCCCCATTAATTGAGCTACTTATAGACTTAAATGTAAAGTAAGTAGCTCAATTAATGTGGGACGGAAATAGTAATACTAACGTGTTCCCATAAACAGATTACATGTGTAATCTGAATAACAAATGCTAAAAGAGCCACCGGCTAGTTAGGACGATCCAAGTGCAACTGTAGTATGTAGACCATAATTTGTAGATCGGATGTAGAGATAGTTATTGTGGGAGGGAAAAAAAAACAAAGTTGGGATCCATTTTTGGCTTTACAGCATCTCCAACAGCGGATGGAGATCTTAATTTTAATTGTCACATAAAATCTAAGATCCAATATTTTTTAACTAAATCTCCAATAGTGGGGTTTTGTAATTTTGGAGTGATGACATGGACTATAAAAGGTGTTACAGAAAGACCGGGAATCGCTTTATCGTCAAATTATGGTTTATACATACTTCTAGGACTCAGTCTTATTGAAAAGAGCACTGCGAAGTCTTCAATCAAATCTTGGATGTCGAAAGATAAGAGATTGGTAGAACTTCACCAAGATAAGGAATAAAAAATCTATCGAAAGATAGGATAATTCTGTATTCCACAGATCCTTAAGTGAAGTCTTTCAAATTTTCTTAGACTACTTTCTTACGAAGAAAATTAAGTTTCGAAAGTAAAAATTCGAACAACAATAGAATCGTGTATAAAGGATTAAGATCTAATGTATATTCTTTTCAGTTTCTCTATTTATAATATTTTATAAGGCTAGGTTGCTTAAGATTGAAGCGACGATTATGTAGGATACAAGCAAGTTCGCAGACCGTGAAAGTCGAACTCGTTGCTTGCATTTTTTCCAAATAACAATTAATTCTTTTGTGAGTAGAAGACCTTAGGAGTTTAATTGCAGATCAATAACACAAAGGTTAATTAATTATAGAATTAGGTTTCTTCACACATTAAAAAAGAATGAAACTCTTTTACATAAGCAAGCCTCTAAAATAGAATCTCGTGTATGAACAAATTGTCTTATCGACTTTTAAAAGGTAGACGTGTGCCACATATTAACATTTGTCAATGAAGAAATAACACGTGAAGTGAGTTTATTATGTCGGTAACATATAATTTCTGACCTGGTTCGTAAACCCCCAATAAAATATCCGAGTTCAGAAACTTCGAACTGGGTGTGGTTTGCGAAACCGAATTTGCTTTTGGGCTCAGGAGTCAGGACTCTTTCCGACTAGCAGGGTTCTTGAACCCCAGATTTTGGTTCGCGAACCCCAAAACTGTTTTGAGTTTAGAAGTTTTCTGAGCACTGTGGTTCGCGAACCTCGGATTTCTAGTACGGGGACCACGATAGTTTTTCGAGGTTCTGAAAGTTAATAGTGATTCATGTACACTTAATTTGCGAGCGAATATCTATGTACTTAGCTTTACGAATTATTCCCACTTGAATCCTATCTTGAGATACACTTAAGTAACTTGTGCATTCAGAAAAAGAGCAATGCTATAACAAGCATGTCTTTTCAAAAATGACTCTTCTTCTATAAATACTAAAGTCCCGACTACGTTTAGAAATGATAAATAAGTGGATGAAAAGAGTTCGAGGAAATTGACACTAACCTTTGGTAATGAAGTCTGCATAATATCTTTGCGTATTCTTCAATCTTCAATCTTCAGGTTATTCGGTAAAACTTGTAACTAAACTAGCTAATCTAATTCCAACTTTTGAAACGACTTTAGTAGACTAAATCAACTATTGTTTTTTGGCAACTAAATTTGACAACTAACTTGACATTCCAACGTTAGTGGGTTCCACCTAGCTATGCTCTAACAACATTTATATCTAAGGAATTACAAGTGTGTGATCTCTTTGTGAATTGTGATTGGAGGCGCATGTTTACTAAGGGGAAGCAATGCGATTGTCGTGTATGGATCATGTTCTCTTAGCCATCATGCCTGAAGTCTAATAGTAGGCGTATGTGGTGAATTATCTCTTAAGAGTATTCAGAACTAGATGAGGTTCCGGGGTTTTTCTACAAGTTTGTAGTTTTTTCGTTAACAAAATATTTTGTGTGTTATTTACCTTATTCTGCAGTTACTTTAATTAAAGTTGTACAAGGTTACGTCTGTATAGGTTGAAAAAAAGAATTGGTTGTGTACTCGGTACCCTCATCTTTTTAAAGGGAATTTCATGAAACCTTAGATCAATTAACCCTAAGTGTTATAACATCAGGAATTTATACCTATAGAAGACGATTCTTCACAACAAGCTTACACCAGAGTGTAAATATTTTTTGAAGAATACCCTTTATTCTTGTGACTGCTTAATGTTTGTGTTTTTCGTTCTAGAGTGCTCTATTTATAACATTCAATAAGATAGTTTTCTTTGGAATAAAGCAATAGACTCCTTGTCCTACAAGTTAGTTCGTGAACATATAAACGAACCCGTTACTTAACTTGCACACAAGGGAATCACAGTTTAAGGATAACTACTTCAAAGATATGGTCTCAACAGAAGAGTGAACAAATGAATATCTTATTGAATTATTGAGAAGGTATAAGTGAACCGCGTAGGATATAATTTTTGAAGATCCACATGTTTATGAGATCTGGGAGTCTCGTGCTAACCTACGT
The DNA here is from genome assembly GCA_023529015.1 of Papaver nudicaule. Lineage (NCBI taxonomy): Eukaryota > Viridiplantae > Streptophyta > Magnoliopsida > Ranunculales > Papaveraceae > Papaver > Papaver nudicaule. Next base: position 32,529 of record JAJJMA010198379.1, on the reverse strand, counting down.
ACCTAGGTTTGCGAGACGGTTCATGTCACTCTGGACCTCATGAGGAAATCCTGGATACCAGGTTCGTGAGTAGTTTCACGTACCAAGTGACGTTAGCCGTATCTGTTATGTAGTACGTGGGTTGGGCTAGTTTTTCGTAAATAAGCATTGGTTTTCTTTGAACCATGATTCGTTATACTCGCTCTAGAGTATACTCCAAGATTCACCATTCTCCTGCATTGATTTGCAAGCAAACCATTGTAATGGAAAGTGTATTGATTCTTTCTCATAAGTATCATATAACCGTACTTGGAAAGTATACTAACACAACCTTATGTCGTGTAGATAGGAATCCTTTCAATAAGCTATCAATACTAAAGTCACCTACTATAATCGAATGATAGAATAAGTAGAATCGAAGAGTCCATAAGTCAACTCCTACTAACCTTTTGTTGATGAAGATATAAAGATGTCCTCTTGATTAAGCTCCAGTCTTCGTCTTCAAGGTCTTACCTACTTAATCTAATTCCCGTATCCGAAATCTAACTTTATTAAACTAAATTAAGAATTGTGTTTACCAACGTTAGTAGGTTTAACCGAGCAATGCTTTAAAAGTAGCCACGTTTTTGACTTCATGAGACCTATCACTGTGAGCTTGATCTTCTTCCATTATCATCTTCTCATCTCGAAAAGTATTACATTTTGTAGAGAAATAACAGGTTGTGAATTATATGGCTTGGTCATATCTTATTAATCAATGACCCAGATTTTGCGAATGCGGTGTTGAGGATGAATTTTAATATCTCTGAGTTTTCCTTTAGCATTTGATCTTCACCATTCCCTATGAGGTGTAAAATCGATTTCGTTATAAAATAGTAGCCGAAAATTTACGAGAGAGAGTAGATGAATAAATTGGTATTTATGTTATATACCAACTCCGTAAATACTTGTCAAAAATTGTCTTTAATTAATTAATAATATATATATATATTTTTGCGCCATTAATTTTTTTCGTCGATCTTTAAAAGATGTGAGGTCGAGCTTGATCCTTATGGTGGGCATAATTTTTTTTTTTAAAAAGCACAAATTTGGATTACCATAATTTCCAAGGGATTATATAATCTTTGGATAGCTTTCACAATTATATGGTTTTAGTTTTGTCAATTCTACACCAGTTTATTATAAGCGATCATTAACTTGCTAACTGTATAAATGTTGTTTTCCCATAAATTTGGGTGAAGCGTCAATTTAATTATATTATCGGTCACACAACATTCACACAAATTGGAATATATATACTTTTTAGGATACACCTTTGATCATATTATTTTTCTTAAAGATAGTATATTTTTTTTAATGAAACGATAAAAAAAATGTTGAAGAATCTATATATTTTTTACCCATCAATAATAATTCATGTAAATTGGAAATTTATGAGGTGGCAATGAAAGTCTGATTGCTAATATATATATATTTGCAAAAATAATTCGAATAAATTGGATATTTATTCCATATAAGCTGGGACTTATTTTCAATCATTCTCTTTCGTTTAACTTCTTTTTGTTCCTTTTGATAATGATCTAACGCAAGTCCACTTTGACAAGACGTTAAAGTGGGCACTTATGGCTTGCTAGGAATGAACGAGTATACAAGCGTGTGAATAACATCCCCAACCAGATATTCCAGATTATCATTGTGTGCTGGAAGGAATTTGAATGGGCAAGAACACATGTCATCCCCTTCCTTCCGGATATGGCGCCACCAACCATCCCTTTTAGGACTCAGCCAACCACTACTATTAACATTGCCCGGGAACACCCGCCGGTGAATTGGATTAAAATAAATATAGATGGCGCATTGAAAGGAAACCCAGGGCAGGCAGGTGTTGGAGCCATTGTTAGAAACTCATATGGAAGACTTATACAAGCAATGGTTGTTTCCTTGGGAATCTCCACAACATTAATCACATAATCTTGGGGACTTCTGGTTGCGGCAAGAATGATTGCCAGAAATGGGTGGGATCGGGTTTGGATTGAAGCAGATTCTAAATTCATGCTCCAAATCCTCCAAAATGGACAACAACAAGCGCCTTGGTCTCTTCAAGGAATCTTATTGGAGGCAGTCTCTTTGCTAAAGCAGATACCACAACTCAAAATTTCACATGCTTATCGAGAGGCAAATCAGGCGGCGGATGAATTGGCAAATGAAGCAGTTCGACGACAGACAATCCACGAAACCCATCAACAGTTATCTGGGACGGGATCACACCATCCTTTTTACAATTGATATTGTACAATGATAGAATAGGTGTGACCACACCACGAGTTGTACCTTCCTGTGTTTTGAACCACTAATCAATAAATTGACTCTTCTTTCAAAAAAAAAAAAAGACGGTTAAAGTAAATTTTCACTTGGACCGTAGTGTATCATATAACATATATTGGTATTTATGTTGTTTGAACTACGATAATTAAGCCAAATATATGGTAAGACTTCATCTATGTTATGATGTGAATTACGTAAGTTGGCATGTGTATTTTGTACATGAAGCTCAGTTAACCAATATATGTTACCAATCCAATATATTTTGACAAGTTGGTGGATGGTAACAACCCCGATGTATTATGTCGTAGTTTCTTTTATCGTGTATCACCATATTGATCTATTTTTTAAAGAAAAATATATGTTTAGTTCAGTAATAAAGAATCAAAATGAAAGAAAAAATACCATTTAAAAATGGTATTAACTCTCCAAGATTGGTTGAGTTGATACACTAATGTAGGTGCAAGATTTGAATATTTCCATTTCTTTAATTATCTCTTGTTTCAAAGAATATGGAGAAAAAAGTTGACTATGGTTTGAAAGGCAGAATCGTAGTGCATGTAAAAGTATTAAAACAAAATAGTTGGAAATCAGTTGTATTAATTGGTAGTTTTACAAATAAACAACGAATTGCTTCCAGCAAAAGAGAAACTGCTTCTTCAATGATGTGAAAATCCAGCCTACGAGCCAGCTGGTTCCCGCATGCGACACAAAATCAGAACCACTTTGTTTTGAAGATCTTATTCTTCGACTATATTGGATCAGTCCTTGCAGGCTCATCCAAAACAAATACTCCCTCTGTTTTCTTATTTCAGTCCTAATTTCTATTTTCGTCTGTTTTTTTATTATGTCCTATTTCTGTTTATAGACATATTTTTTCTTAAATCTTTCAAGTATACCCCTGATTTTTTAACTCGTAAAATATTTTTAGTGGGACCTAATATATAAAATTTCAAACCATATTTGTATAATAAGGAAACAAAATTACCATCATATTTTTTATTTATCCTTCATTCCATTTTAAAAATAAATTCCTCAAAAAGACTATACTCTTTGACAAATTATATTTTGTCCAAGTGTTAAAAGATGATTTTATTTTTATATTGTTTCCATTTTTGTTTTTGATTTCATTACCTATTTCATTATTACCTATTAAAACTAGAGTTAACAAATTTTTGTAATATTAGTCAATTTAGCAATAATTCAAGGATACTCTGGAAAATCCCTTGGTCTCACTTTGTCAATTAGGACTAAAATAAACAAACGGAGGGAGTATATAAAGAGAAGTTAAGACAATAAGAACAATTTACCATCAATAATGAGCATTTATTTCTTTCCCTGCCTCGGCGTCTCTCCTCAATTAGAGGGGGGAAAAACCAGGACTACAAAAATGTAATCATACCCCGCAAAAGAAACAAAATCTATATGGTATTGTCATCTGATACAAATCGGCACCGACCAAAAAACAAACAGACACCAACTAAAATACAACTACAAGAATGAAAGAAACTGAATTAATAACTACTCTACAACTTCAACTTTAATAAAAAAACATTAACCTACAACAAAAATAAATAAAAAAAAGCATCTAATCCCGAATCATGATATACAAATAAATAAGAATAATACTAATAAGAAGTTGCAGAAACATATTATTAATGAATATAAGACAAGAAGATGTTGCGGGAACATACCCTTGTTTTCCAAAAATCATGAACATCTTCCCAAAGCTCATCTCAGAATCACCTTCATCGTTCATGTTTTTTTCCTTGGATAATCGGAGTTCGGTAAAAGGCCAATGAAAAGAAAAAAAAGAAAAAAGAACATTAGAAAAATAAATAGGAAAATGAAGAAATCAAAGTAATAGTGAACAAAGAACAAGAAGAAGTTGCAAGAACATACCCTGTTTCTCAGAAATCGTGAACATCTTTCGAAAACCCATCTTAGAATGCCTTGAAGTTCAATGTGAGTTATGTATACAACAAACATTGACTTCCATGAGTGGTTCACTAACCTTTTCCTTAACCCTGGGAAGAAGGATTAAAAATAGGTTGGGGTGAATTATGTGCATTAGTCCTATATATGGCACATATGGAAAGAAAGATGTATACCACAACAAAACTAAACCCAATGTTCCAAATACTGTGAGAAGTATAAATCAATCCATAAACAACTATCAGACAATTCCTAGTGTCAGTGGTAATAATATATGTCACACATAGTACAACAAAACTAAGGCTGCATAAATGAATATTGAATTTTTCATATATATGAGCACATTGAGAATGAATGTGGCATTTTACAGGAATCCTAGTAACAATATAGGAGGAATTGGGCTCATTCTCTCAAATCATGCAGGACAACGCTGTGGAGCAAGAGGGCTCTTGGCAAGCAACTCAAACACAGGTCTGATGATGAGGTAGGCAGTGCAGGAAGCTGGCAATTGGGCTACAAAGATAAAGCAAAGAATGGAATTCCAGTCAGACTCTGTCCAACTCATCAAACAACTAAGAAGGCTTCATGCTGACAAAATAGGAAGAAAATTCAAGGGTAGAAGAAGCTTAATTGAAGGTTAGTTATCATTTATTTTCATTGTATTGTTGCAATTTTGGAGTTTAATTTCATTTATAAGTTTCACTTTACATTAGTTGGTATCAGAGCATAGTGGAAGCTAAAAATTAACAATTCGAGGACGAACGTATCTCAAGGAGGCGAGGATGATGCATAGTGGTAGCTACAAGTTGGCAATTCGAGGACAAATTTCACTCAAGAAGGGGAGGATGATGCATAGTGGTATTTATTAAATACCATATATGCCCTTGGGCCAAGTATAAATAAGAAGATAAGATTTAGGGATTAGGAGTTTTAGATTTTATTTGATGTTTTTTACAACATTTGTGTGAGAATGAGAGTCTTCTCTTCTTCATATCATATTTGTAATCTCTAGGTGGAATTAGTTCATCTAATTCTAGAGTTTCAACTAGATGCCTCTTAGTATCTTGTAGTTTCCAATTTACATTGGGTAAAAATTATAAGTTCTTAGGCTGTTCTCTATGGAGGTGAGAAAAATCATCCCAACAGTACTTCCCCAGTGCTCCTCCCGGACGCCTGTTTGCTATGGAGTAAAACACTGGAGCGAGGAAAGCTATCTCGCTCAAATCTTTATTTTATTATTTGTTAAAAAAAACGGGTCCACAAAATCTATTTTATTAATTTTTTAATATTTTTTAATAAAAAAGGGACCCACAAATTCTGTTTTATTATTTTTAAATTCAAAAAGTTAAAAAGCGATATAAAATCTCTCGCTTTATGTTCCCTATTTAATAGACATGTGGGTCCTCCTACTATTACTTTATTGTTTTTAAATTAAAAAGTAAAACTTGAGTGAGGAAAGCTATATCGCTTTCCCTATTTAAGCGATACAGCTTTCCTCGCTTTCCTCCCAGTTCCAGGAGGGGCACTGCGCTTTCACAGTGGGTGTGAGGGAAGAGGAGAGAGAGTGGAGTATAGGCGACGGTATTCTGTCGCTTTCATCCCTGCTTTTGGTCCATAGAGAACAGCCTTAGAGAAGAATCTCCATATTTAGGTTCTTCCTTGGTTTCCAATTGATATTGGGTAGAAACATAAGGGTAAAAGAAACTAATTTGATTGATTGTCTATCGGTTTCATTTATCAATTCCGTTGTAAGCTTCCGCATCTCATCACAAAGTGGGAATATCACTTCTAACTGGGTTAACAACATGGGCTATATGTTAAGTACTCAAACTATGTAATTGCCATGGCGGGATTTCCTGCCTTTTATTATACTAAAAAAAGCAGTTGGCACAACTAAAATGATGATTTCCATTTCTGTTTCTTATTTAGTCTTGAGCAAATGTTTGAGAAGTTGAGCACACCTGACTCACTACATTATTGGATTTTATGATTTCGCAACAAATTAAGATTTAGCTCACGAAAACACTTGACTATTTCAATGAGGAAGATTATGGATAAGCTATCTTAAGCTTGATGAGTCATGACCGCACAATTAGATCACTGTTAGTGGTACAGGTCTAAAAAAAGCAAAATCAAGGCCATCGAAATAGAAAAATTCGTTGCCATCGAGATGGCCGTATGCCCGATGGACCAGTAGACCATCAAAGAATTTTACTCATTTTGCTACATGGATTGAAAAATATTTTCGCATGAGCGAACTTTCGCTGCTACTATCTAACATATCTTTGTGTTGGTATTCAGGAGAAAAGAAAAATATAGATTGGTTGCCCCAAACTAGTTTTCTTCGGTAAAGGGATCATGGAAGAATTTTTACAAAATGAAGTACATATCCCACTCATTTATGGTAAGAAGAATGTTTTAAAAGCCTGAATTTCAGACCAAGATGTGAGAATGGAGCCAATGAAAGGATCCATGACCTTGCAAAACTTCTGTATATGAAATGCTAGACAGTCTCAAAATTTTATACCAAAGAATGACGTGTTACATATGTACATGAATGGGGGTGCAAGCTTGTAAAGCCAGCAAAGAAAGAACACAGCTTTGATTTCCCTAGGGTGTTGAACAATAGGGAACAGTGGTAATCTGCAACTTTGAACTACCCTGCTGCTCAGTGGCATATTGCCTGATGAAAGATCTTCTCCACCAAATCTCAAATGCTTGTCTTAGATTTGGGCAATTATCACCTTTGTTCACAAATCGATGAAACCAATTCATTAAGATCCCTTGTTGTTGTGGCAATGACAAAGTCAGTATCGTACGACCTAATCCATCTTCCACCACTTTCTTATCAAAATTCCTACAACATCTCTTCATCAATCCAAAGTCAGTATATAGAGCCTCCAACCATGTAAACAATAGTGAGAATCTTGTCTCTCTTGATGCATAAATAAGTCCTCTTCCTATAGCATTACACAGCTGTACAGTGATCCTGCTTATTTCATAACGGCGCATAGGTGGAATTTTAGGATGAAGACTAGCAAGCTCCGCTTGATTCGCCCAGAGAATCACAAACTCATCACCCATTTCTTTATCAATCAAAATATCAACAACCCATCGAAGATTATTGGCTTCCCGACTTATCTCACTCATTAAATCAGCTGGATCCCTCTTGCCTTCATCATTGTTTGTGACTTCATACGCACAAACTACAAGGGCATTAATACATTTGTGGCAGATATGATCAAGAGTTTCTCTAGAAACATTCAAGTGATAGTTTCCTTTGCTTGAAAATGTTGGTTCTTCTACTGTGAACAATCTAAAAATAACATTCTTCATTTCTCGACAAGCTTTATCATCTTTAGCTTGTAATACACCACTCATAACCTTCAAGAAAACGTCATTGGCTTCTGTTAGCGTAGACGGTTCTGAAGGATATAGTCTTTGAAGAACTTCAATCACCAAATCATTGGGTTGAAGCTTACAAAGAATTGATACCACTTTGTCCTCTTCCTCCTCAGTCCATGGAACCGCTTCCAAATACTCTAAACAAGAGATTACTCCAACATCAAACATAACATCAGAACATACCTGCACCAAATGCAAATATCACAGAAAATCAGTGAAAATATAAAGTAAATAACCAGCAACTTCAGTCCAAAATTGGTGAATCCCCTACTTAAGTTATAGAACGTTTGTTCCTAGTTGAATGATTAGTTTTCTACGATATGCAATCTAAAATTAGTCAATTTCGAGAAAGAGTCCATACCATGCATACATACAGAAAATATCCATGAGAGTACACTAAGACAATACAGATCAATCGTTCAGGCATTGAACCAAACAGGTGCCAGCATTAATAAAATACAATTGATTTGAGGGGACGATATACCTTAAGTAAGCTTAAAACCTTGTCCACATTCTCACCCATTAATCTCTGCTTCAAATCATTACAATACATTAACACCAATGTCTCCACATAAATCTCCACATTATCAATATCAGAAATCTCAACACAGTGTTCAATTTTCCCACTAGATTTCAACTTATCCGCAAAGAATCGACTCCGATTGACCAAAACCTTACGATGAACTCTCATTTCAACCTTGAAAGACTCATCCCTTGAGACAACAACTAGCTTCACATCACTATGTTCACCCCAATTAGGATTCTGAAAAGGAGCATTAGTTAAGATCTCATTAATCCTTTGTTGCAATTTAGTACTATTCTTGTCATGGTAGAGATTTTGAAATGGTTCTTTTTCTTGTTCAGTTGACATCATTTCAAAGAGAGTAGTTCTTGACTGGAGTTGGTGTTGGGGATATGAAACATGAGGAGGCGGAGGAGGTGAAGGGGTTTGAGGAGGAGAGGAAACCCTAGAAATGTATCTTGATGGAGAGAAAGTAATAGATGGGGTCTCGATAAACCCTTGCTTTATCATGTTTGATACCTCTTTAGATCTCAATTTGTTTCTCTCTGCCGCCATTAGAGAGAGAGACGGAGAGCTCAGAGTGAACTCTCAGGTGTGAGGGAACTGAAAAATGATCTTTTTCGGATGGTAAGAAAAATCCAAAAGGTACAGCGCATTATTACAGGCGTTTGTGTAGCCACTTGCAAAAGTGTCAGGTATGGATAAAAATATACTTTTTTTTTTTATATATAAGAAAATTCCTAAATTACAATGATAACCGAACGAGGAACATCATCCTTACAAGATCAGCAATTTCAGCTGGAACATCGAAGATAAACAGATTACAACAATTACAACCATAGATCAGATAGATCAGAGAATGAGTTACAACCCATCCAAAGATCTTAATCAAGTGAAACAGAATCAAAACGACTATAATATGGTTAAATGGCCATGCTTGGTTTCCTATTAAAACCAACGCAGTTAACAGATCTGCCATTAACAGAAGAACTGTTAGGATCAGATGATGATCCAACCATTTGTCATGGTTTTCAGTAAAATGGTTAAATGGCCATGTATGGTTTCCTATTAAAACCAACACAGTTAACAGATCTGCCAATAACAGAAGAACTGTTAGGATCAAATGATGGTCCAACCATTTCTCCAGGTTTTCAGTAATATCAATAAGTACCTAAAGTAGCAGTAGCAGTAACAGTAGTAGTCTGGATCGGTCTGAATCAATCGGAATCGGTGGGAATCGGGCAGAATGCTCATACGAATCAAATCTCTGAAGCTGATGATTGTTGTTGTTGTTGTTGTTCTAGAATCTGGTGATGTTGTTGCGATAGCTGGATGTGAAGCAGATCTTGACGGAGTTGTTGCCGGAGAAGACACTTGAGGTGGAACATGTATACAGATCGGAGCTGAAATTGAAGCAAACACAAGATTCATTCTGTTAAACAGATCAAAACCCCTTTTTGCATCTAAACAACCAAAAGAATCCACCAGACTCCCTTCCCCGAAAAACTCGCCAGTGAAAATTAGATCTCTGCACATCACTTTGATTACCACACATCTAACATCACTAGCTAACAAAGGAAGATAACCAGATAAACCCAAGTCGAAATAACTGCAATAGCCATTAACAGGAGTATATAATCGGTTCAAAACCAAAACAGGAAATAACTTGATAAATAAATTGAAAAATTCTAAAATACTTGAACATAAGATAAAAGAAGAGGCTAACAAAACATCATGAGAGGGAGATCCGCCCAGATTTGCTTCCTTAGAAGCCGATTTGAGCGGAAGAAAGAGGGTGGCGGTGGGTTTTTTCCTTTAGGTTAGAGGGAGCATAGAGGAAAGAGAAAGGGAGGGGGCTCGACTTCAAAAACCAACTATACGGATAAAAATATACGTATAAGACATCTCACACCTCGCTACCATACCGAGACAGAGACTGGTCATTTATCGAAGCTACTTGAAGCCCCCAACTCCATACCCCATTTGCATAACTCAATAGGTGTCGAAATCTGGACCCCTAATCTCCCCTAACTCACCCTATTTGAACCAACATGGGGTTCATTATTATGAAACTAACCACTAATTGTATGACACCTCAGTGCCACCTATTGGTGTATACTTTGGGATACATGAGTTGGGGGCTGCCAAGCAATTTCTGTTATTTATTGTGTGTCGCCGGACGAAATTTGGGAATTGCGAAAGACTTCGTACATTTTGGACCATAGTGAATGTTTTGGGGAAGGTGGTAGCTTTAAACACATGTTGACATAGGCCACCCGCAGATTTTGAATCAAAATGCAGAATTTAGATCCAGGTAAATTTTAAATCGTGATACAAACTGTAAGTCACTGGATTAAGGGTCGTGTAACTTGCTCTGAGTCATCGTGGCATATTTTGGAGTACGATTTTGAATGACAGGACCAGCTTTAGGTCAAAGAGCAATAGTCAAGAGCGACTTTCTGACCAAGTCAAAGGCGAAAATCTGGCGATTTTCTAGGGTTTTTTCGAATCTCTTTAAATCTGGTTTGATTATCGTTCGTTGTTCTCAGCTCCGGGTGAGTTTTAGTGAATTTCTTTAATTTCTTAATGATTGGTGGTTAGGTTTTCTTTATAATCATCACTATTTCTGGTTGTCATGTCGGGTTTGGGGGTTTCTTTTAAGCTTCGTTTAAAGACTCATTGATGAATAACTTTAGCCCTAAAAAATTTGTTTCTTCTTTTGATATGGAAGTATTCCTGAATGCGGTAAGCATGGTTCAGATTCTTCATTTTGTCTTTCTGATTGTGAAATTTAGTCTTATAGGTAGATTGGATTTTTTGAAAATTACAATGGAAATTGCTGAATCTATTCTAAGAAAACAACGGAGTTTAAATGGTGTTTGTCAATTAATTCCTCTGGGTAAAGGTTTTTTCCTGATTAAATTAGAAAATGAGGAAGATAAGATTCATATTTGGAATGGGTATTGGGAGGTTGATAGTCAGGGGTTGAAAATCCGTCCATGGGAACCAAATTTTAAGCCTGAACATCAAAGATCTTCTACTTCTTTTGTGTGGGTTCACTATCCAGGGTCATGTATTGAATATTGGAAGGAAAATTTTCTTCTAACTCTCGGTAAAGCAATGGGAAGACCGATTCAAGTGGATGCTACAACTATAAAGAGAGAAATTTGATATTATGCTAGTGTCTTGGTTGAGGTTGATTTTGCAAACCCAATTCCAGAAAAAATTTGGATCGAATCTAGATATGGAGGATTTCAAATTCCGAATAAGCCTAAATTTCGTGAACATTGCAAAATTATTGGGCATTTAGATGATGATTTTCGAATAAAGAGAAAAGAACAAGCAAATAAGGATGTTGTGGAGAATTCGAAGTTAGTAGGTTCAAATAATTAGTCACAAGATAAGGAAGCAAAGAAAAGAAGACACTTCCATTGAACCAAACTTAGTCAATGCAACACAGGGTATGCAGGAAGTGGAAGAGAATACATATTTGGAGGATGGTAATAGTTCTTCCTTTATCTCAAAGCAAGTTTCATGTTCTTCAAGAAGTCAATGAAGACCTTCTAAGTTCTCAAGAATCGGCTAAGAAGAAGAATAGAAAGCCTAAGATGACAAAAAGAATCTTTCTTTGGAGGTGTTTTTGCCTGAAAAACAATGCACCGTCTCTGGGTACTTTCGTAGTGCTCGATATCAAAGTCGAACAAGACAAGCCTAAACCAAGTCAATGGCCGTTCAAGTCTTGCTTCGGTCACAGAGAGGATATAGGTTAATCTAGGGAGGAAAACAGTGAAAGAAACTTGAGATCAGGTTGAGGATGTGTGTTTCTGGGTGTAAGAGTTCAAGATCTCCGTCGTGAGGGTGACTGGAGATCTCCAAGGCTAGAAGTGTGTCGAATTGCTCAGGTGTTTTACTCTGAGGTTCTGGTATATTCAAGTGTTCTGAATGTTCTGTCTTGGAAGATACAGGAAGCCTCTATTTATAGTGTTGAACTCACCCTGATCTCTCGACAGAGAGGGTGGAAGCCGTGGAAGAGTGGAGGAGTGGAGGACGTGAGTTGTGCTCTGTAACTGCTAGAGATGTGTAGAACGTGTCCACTCAGCACCACTTTCTCGTAACTGTCCATCATCTCTATCAGTTTCTTTCTAACTGCCGTAGACCGCCAGACCAATACCCCTACAGTTATCCCCCCGTGTGATGTTTTGATATCTCGTGTAGTATGCAGATATTGCATGGTTGCGTTGAGTTAAACAGCGTTGTAAGGATATGGCTCCATGGCCAATGTGACTGTGGTGCTAGAAGCATGCGTGGTGGTTGTATAGCAGCAGCCTTGGCCATTATCCAAGGCTAGGAATTCATGGTGCCATGAATATGGCGCCATGGGCCAAGGTCAGATTTTGTGGCGCCATAGTTCATGGCGCCACGACTATTGCAGCTATGCGGCCAAGGCCAGTTTTTCATATGGCGCCATGTTCATGACGCCATGGCCTTGGTGGCCACGGCCTTGGCCACTGGCCAAGGCCAACCTTTGTGGCGCCATGATTCATGGCGCCATAGCTTTGGAGCTACGGCCTTGGCCATTGGACAAGGCCAATTTCTTGTGGCGCCATCAGTATGGCGCCACGGTTTCTAGGCCAAGGCCAATTCTTTCGTGGCGCATTTAGGCCACGCCACTTCGACTATGGCATGCTTGTGCACTTGGGCGGCGGCCTATTTTAGGTCATGGCATGCTTATCCATGGTATATTAGACCATTCTGTGTTTAGATTGTGGCCTGCTTAAGTGTGTTTAGGCTGTGG
>JAJJMA010198379.1:0-19560 GCA_023529015.1 Papaver nudicaule | reverse complement strand
CTCGGAAGCTATAAGAGGGAACTCGTAGAGCTATAGAGATCTGCCTGAGTAGGCAATCGCCTCTTGGGAAGGCATAACAGCAGAAGATTTTTACGATTTTATCCTTTCTCCATTTTTCACCATCTATAGGAGGATATGCAGTAAGCTAAAAGGTTGGGCAGTGAAATAAGGGTTCAATCTGTTATGGAAGGGGCTTCTTCAGATCCTTCCATTCCCCCTGGTTTCGAATCATTCGCCAGGTTCGAAGTCTTTGATAAAGAAAAAGGAGGTTGCATCACCTCCCTTAGCAATGGAAGGTACTATGAAGTTATCTGGCTCCGAGGTAAGATGATCCAACCCTTCTTCTTCGGAACCAATCTTAGGTACCAATAAAAAAAATAGCTCGAAAGCTTCGGGTCTCTTCCCAAAAGGCACACTGAGCTCTCAATCGAAAAGTACGTAAAAAATTCTAGATGATCTGAATCAAATTTCAGTCGTACGTCTCATGGAATCTCTCTCGGCAACGGGAATTAGTTTCCTTTCTTCGATGAATATGCGACAAGAAATGTTTAATCATCTTTCGGAAAATCACAAAGAGCTTAACATAGTTGAAACATAATTTTTTTCTTTTGTTTTTTCTTTTGTTTTTTCTTTTGTTTGCTCTTTGTTGCTCCTCGCTGATTTTGTTAAGCTTTTTTGCTTTAAGATTTTTGCTCTTCTTTTGTTGTAGCGCCCGCACACGGCTTGTGTTTCAATATTATTAGTTTTGTCGAGGAAAAAAATAACAGTTTTGGGTCGATATGTTAATTAGGAGTTTGATGACAAATTTTGGGACATGAATCATGTATATGTCATGTGTTGATTATAGGTCACGAGATATATACAATATATGAGTAAATTTATAGATTTTGTATCATAAGGCCGATTTTAAGTCATGTGGTATATCTTGGATCACCAAACAAAAACAAGATCACCGAAGCAAATTTTAGTAACGAGATAGATTTCCAATCACAAAATGTAAATTTTGGGTCACAGTGATATTTGAGTCATGGAGCCAATTTTGGAGATCATTGTGAAATTTTAAGTTTCTGAGCGAGGTTTGAGTTCATAATTACCTGTATATGGACTTCTATTGTCACACTTTTGTTGTGTATATCGACTGTGACAACCTAAAAAAGTCGCCATGGTACAAATGAGTCAACCACAACGACACTTTCAAATTCCAAAACACTGATAAAATTTGATCATGGAAAAAATCATCATGGTTCAAAATTACTGACCATGACTACTTTAAAAAGTCGTAAAGTAACAAATTTGAACCATGATGACTTTTCCTGGAAAATTTAATTTCCTTGGACTTCATGAAAAATCGTCAAGGTCATTATTTAGACTTTCGCAACTTTCATGAAAATATGGATAAAAAAAATAGTTAAAGAAAAAAGAGAATTAACAATTAATTAAATAAGATCAGTCGTATGATTAACACTCACTGACTAAGGACAGTTTGGTCGACATATTTTTTTTTACTAAGGGGTGTCTGAAACTTCCAACCGTCCCTCTTTTGCCATCTAGTGGAAAGCCCCCGTCACAAACTCTAAACCCTAGTTAGCAATTAGGGATACAAATTTAAGTTCGGAACGACATACGTACGAGTATTATACGGATTCGGATAATTTGAATTCGGTCAACAATCCGGTCAACTATCGTTATTCGACAGTAGTTCGGAACAGTATACGTTTGTGTATAATTCATTTCACAGATATGAGTTAGGCATTGAAAATTCAGCATACAACAACTGGTATATAAGGACCTATATATAATATGATACAATATTTTCACAATACATGCTCACTGCTCAGTAATTAACAAACATCTCGTGGTTTAGTGGTTCCTCACTTAGTTAAATACTAAAAGGTCATTAGTTCCAAACTTGTTGTATGAATTTTTTCTTAAAACATTTAAGAATGAAATAATGGTTCAAAAGAAGGAGTAACTCGGCCCAATAGTTAATCAGCGAATTAAACTAGGCCCATAACATAATGAAATAATGGGTCAAAAGAAGGAGAAACTCGGCCCAATAGGTAATCAGCGAATAAAACCGTTGTTTTTGGGACTGCAGTCCACTAAACTTATCCAAAAGTCTTGATAAGGGATGTCCTTAGTATATAGAAAAAATGTCTAAGTTAGCACTAAACAAATATAAATTAGCCTTACATATCCTCTTTTTCTCCAAGTATTCACCACCACTACCAGCATCGCCACCACCACCACTACCAGCATATCCCAATACTCTGTTTTAAAGGAAACCATTTCCCACCATTAATGTTGGATGTTAATGGGAATGATTGAATTTAAGAAATTGTGGAAAAGAAGAAGAAGATGAACAAGAACGGGTGATTCTTGAATTCCACCATGGTTTTCTTGATTGTTTACATAAACAACAGAGTAAAAAAGTAAAAAACATTACAAATGAGAAAGAGAACACTCACTTAAAAAGTGAGCAATACAAGAAGGAGGATGAGCTAACCAAGTCTCAGACAGGTGGTTAGAAATAGCATATGCTGGTAAGCTGTGAGCCACTATATTGGCATCTTTGCGAATAAAGATGAATTCCACCGTGAGGAACTGACGAAGCAAGTCCTTAATCCTAGCCATGGTATCTCTGATGCGCCAAGGACACTCCAATCTATCATACCTGAGAGCATTGATAACTGTCAGAGAATCTCCCTCAATAATGACATCTCTGAAGCCTCTTCTCAGCGCCAACTCTACACCAATTTGAGCACCCATAGCTTCCATTTCCAGGGGGTGCTGAAGTTGTACTCCTTCGAGGTTCCACCACAAAAGATCTTGTTGTGATTGATGATGACAGTTGCGCAAGAATAGCCTTTTATACCAGCAGCACCATCAAAGTTAATCTTCAAATATTCTCAGCTGGAGCATGCCAAATAGTACTCTCAGAATCCATATTGTCTTGTTCAGTAGGGTAGCTGACATTAGGGGGAATAATCATCTCCAAATTGTATCAGTACAAGGCATCCTTTATAGTAGCAGTGATATTTATAGAGCCTTTGTTGAAAATGATATTGTTTCCGAGTTTCCATACTGCCCAAAAGAGACAACACCCCATCTTTTAAAGTCATCTTTTTCATTGAGCCAACATGAAATATGCTCGTGAAGAGTGGCATTAGGAGACAGAGGCACAAAGGATATCTTGGGAAACCTAATAGTGAAGGAGCAGATGATCAGTGGTCTCCAAGCTATTGAAGCACAAATTACAGTCAGCATTAGTGTCTCTTATAAACTTGTTCATTCTGCCACCAGTTGCAAGACCATTCTTGAGATCTCTCCAGATGAAAACATGAATTTTAGGAGGCAGAATCTTGACATTCCAGAATATCTCCCAAGGAAAAGTATCACTTTCATTATTGAAAGTAGATGGCATCTGTATTGGAGAGTCTTTATAAAAGACTTTGCTGAGAACTTACCTTGAGGATGGTGATTCCAAATCAGTTTATCTGATGTATCATCATTAATATCAGTTGGGATGTAAACTTCTTTAATCTTGGAGATGTCAGATTCCTTAAAGTGAAGCTAAAGTTTGTCATCATCCCATCTGTTGGGATTTCTGAGAATAAGGTCATGAACCATAATTTGAGTAGAAACACCTATAGTAGTCCTTTCAGGAACTCTATTGTGAAGGTTTGGTACCCCAGGGATCAGACCATACTTTAATTTTATATCCTCTACCAACAATCCAGCAGCAACCCTCTTCCATATCAGATCTACAAGCAAGCATTGCAGTCCAAGTGGAAGAGCAATTTTTTGGCTTTTCACCATCTAAAATCCATTATTTCTAAGATATTTGGCCTTCATAAGCTGCACCCATAAGCAATCTTAATCATTAAGAAACTTTCAAACCAACTTGGCAATCATGGCTTTGTTCAAATGCATGAAGATCTAATACCAAGTCCACCCATTTTCTTAACTTTCTCAAACTGTTTCCAGTTAATGAAGTGCATCTTCCTCTCATCTCTAGCATGACCCCACCATAAGTTACACATGGTTTGAGTGAGTTTTTTCATAGTACCTTTAGGTATAAGAGAAGTGGCCATGTAGTAAGGAGGTATGAGACCCAGCTCTGTCTTTATCATCATGGTTTTACCTGCATGTGTCATGCCATTTCTTTTTCATCCTGCCATTTTGGTTTCAAATTTATCCACAAGGAAATCAAATGAGGCCTTCTGGTGAGCAGGCATTAGGAGTTGATGACCAAGATATTTGTCAGATATTTCCATTTGTTTGACCTCTAACTTTCCAGCTAACTCAAGTCTATTTGCAGCTGAAACCCCTTTACTGAAGTGAATATCAGATTTCTTCATATTGATTTGCTGGCCAGACCAAGCAGCATAGGTGCTAAGGATGATTTGAAGAGACTCAATAGTCTTATTATCCATAGTACCAAAGAGGAGCAGATAGTCAGCAAACATGAGGTGAGAAACCACTGGAGCATTCTTACATAGTTTATACCCATTGTAAAGGTTGTTATGCTCCATCCTTCTCATCAACCAAGAAAGACCTTGTGAGCATAAGATGAATAAATAAGGTGAAAATGGGCATCCTTGTCTGAGCCCTCTCTCACAGGTGAAAAAGCCTTCAGGTTATCCATTTATCACAATAGAAAAAGTGGCAGTTGCAACGCAATTCATCATAAGCTCATGAGTTTTACCTACAATCCCAAAAGGCTTTAAGCAATAGTTGAGAAATCTCCAACTCACCCTGTCATAAGCTTTACCGATGTCAATTTTGAGGGCAAAAGCACCAATGACAAAGCTATAATTAGCCATATCATGAAAAATCTCCTTAGCTGCAACAATATTATCGATAATAAGTCTCTCAGGTATAAAAGTAGATTGAGCTTTATCAACCATCTTTTCAAGATGAGGCTTGACTCCTTGAGCTAAAATTTTGGTTATAACTTTGAAATAATGTTGGTAAGGGCTATAGGTCTAAATTTAGATGGAGAAGAGGGGTTTTTGGTTTTGGTATAAGCACAATATTTGTGTGATTCAAACCTGTTGGAAGAAAAGCATTAGCAAAGCAATTTTGAATGGTCTTCACAACATCACCACCGACCATCTCCCAACATCTCTTGTAAAAAAACAACAGGCATACCATCAGAGCATGAAGGCTTAAAATTTTTCATCTTCTTAATAATGCACCAGATGTCATTAGCAGAGGGTATCTCTCAAAAATGGTGTTGTTGCAGCTTTCATCAATTTTCATTGGGGAATTAAACAAAATGCTTTCTTTTTCTAAAAGTAGCAAGTCCACTTTATTTATTTTTGTGATAGTATCACCATTCTCAGAGCTCCAAGAATTGCAGATATTATCCTTAAATTCAGGATGATCAACCCAGAAAAATTCAAACTTGATATAATGTTTTCTTTTCCTTTTATTCACTCTGTCAGTATTCATAAAAATAGCCGAATGGTCATTGCATATCCTAGGAAGGTGCAGGACTCCGCAATTCTTAAACATCATTACCAAGCTGGGGTGCACATAGCTCTATCTAATCTCCCAAAGATTGGTCCACCCTTTTTAGCACAATTAGACCAAGTAAAAGTTGGTCCAACAAAACCCAGATCAATGAGATTTATATTCTGAATGAAGTTCTTGAATTCATTATTAGCTGTATTAACCTTTTGCTTCCCATCAAACTTATCTTTAGAAGAACTAATAGCATTCAGATCATCTATAATGCATCAAGAATTGATCAGGTGAGCAGTGAATTGAGACACATTAAACCAAAATTGTTTCCTTTTATTGTGATCAGGCGGACCATAAATACATAGCAGATCCCAATCTTTTTTAATAGGGTGATGAATGCGACAGTGAATGATGTTCTTACCGGTACTTATCACTTCCAAGTCAATATTGTTGTTCCAAAGAATGGCATTACCTCCACTTCTACCTGTAGCAGGGACAAATTGAAAATGACCAAACCCCAAAGAAGAAAGGGTCTTAGCAGAATTATCTTCATTAAGTAAGGTTTCTGTTAAAAAAGAAATTTGAGGGTTGCTTGCCCTGAGAATTGCCCTGAGAAACGCCTTCAAATTACAGACTGTCGAGATGTTTCCCAATCCTCGACAGTTCCATGAGAAGACTAACATCTTCCTTATGACTGATCTTGGGCATCCACCACACCCTTTAGAGATAGTTTTGTTTGGTTCTTCTTCTTACAAGGTGAATCAATTTCCATCGGACTAGCACCTCTTTTGCTTCCACTCATACTGTTCTTACCACCTTCTCCTTTTTTTCTCTTCATTGGTAGCTCTTGCTACTCTTTTCCATCCTTTTTCTCCTTAACAGAAGTATCAGTCGACGAGAAGGAGTTAGCTGAAGATAAGTCATCGTCTTGACTTGACTTTGACGGAGATAAATGATCTTGGTTATTCTTCATCAGAGTGGTGGAAATATCTTTGTTATTCAAGACTTGGCCATGGGTTTTTGACTTTAAAGCATTTTCAATGACATGATTTGAAATAAATGTTTTATCCACTATCTTCTGATTAGACATTATTTTGACACCTGAATTTAAGACCTCGTCATTTGTCCTATCATCAACAACCTTAAATTCACACGAAAGGTTACCTTTTTTCGTCGGTTGCCTCCCACTATCATTTGTGCTGCTCTCAACGGGTATCTTCTTTAGATAAGTGAGGTAATGTTTGTCTCCACCACCTTCTCCAGCCGTTGTACAGAAGGACTGTTGTTGTCCCCCACTACCCTCACCTCATTCGAATTGATGTTGTCAGAATGTTGAATAACATGACCATGCCTTTCTGCACCCATATATGTGTCCTTTACTCCACCGATAATTAATTTCCCTTTGCCACTATTAACCTCATTTCCTACTCTTAGAGAACTAATCCATTCTGGATGTCACACGTGTCTTTCATCATCACACTTCTTTCTCCATCTCTGATTAACGCTTCCTGAATCATCTTTTTCGCTTGTGCTAATTCCAGAGGGGTTTTGAGAATTCCTGAATTTGGGTCTTTGTAGAAGGCTCTAATTTCTTCATTATATAGAGCTAAGGAGCTATCGTTCATCTTCATTAAGAACTCTTCCTGTTCAATATCTCAGTTGGATTCCAGAAAACTTGACAATTGTGGACACTGTTTCATAATGTGGCCGAAATAACCACAGAAGTAGCACAACCTTGGTAGTTTCTCATATTTGAAAATAATTTTAATAACCTTCTTTGATTTTAGAGTAAGAATCATATCTTTTGGTAAGGGTTCAGAGATATTGATTTTTACTCGAACTATGGCGTATTTCCCCTATTTCTCAACACTTTTTGCGTCAATTGGATCTGGATCTCCAAAAAAATTCATAATGTTACGGACCTTAGAGGGATTCATCATACTCATAGGTGAACCATACACATGAATTCAAAAGTAAACGAATCTAAAATCATAGTCTTCAAGAAGATAATCATTTCTGCATCTTTCAATCAACATTGGATCTTCTTTAACTGACCATGGAGTTCCATGTAAGATAGCTTCCAAATCACATAAAAAAACAGAACATAGCATTGTAGTACCCACTACCAAGATCTGTAATGATAACTGGACTAGAAGTTCTTCAAGCCTTTGATATGACTTCAATTAGGATGTTGAGATTATATTCTTTTCCAGAATTAAAACGAAAAATCAGAAGCTTATTCACATCTTGGGGAAGGATATTTTCTTCATCGTCGTCTTCATAAACATGGGTTTTAGGTTTATCCAGCAGATTGTTCATTTTAGCTAGGATTTCTTCGAACTCAGGTGGGTCTTTAGATGTTGAAGTCATAAAAACCAGAAAAAGGCAATAAAAAAAGAGTAGAAGGGAAGAACAAAAGAGAAGAAAGAAGATTGGGAGAAAAGATCTGGAAGAAAAGAGGAAAAATAAAGAAATCTCACAAATTGTGATATATAAAACACCCTGAACGGGGATAAAGAACCATCAAAGAAATGAGTAAAGCACCTTGACTGAAGTCAAGGGAGCGATGACCAAAATTGACCGTAGAGAGAGAAATCAAATAGGCATCAACAGATAGCAACCACTTCCCACAAATACTTTACCCACCTGATTTATTTTGTTTCCATATACCACCAGGTAACAAAAAGTGAAAACTATACCAGTAAATGCAATTTCTAGTAAAGCAAAAGATAGCCCAAGAAACCCATATCTTACCGGAAATCAAATTTTTACTCTTTTGAAAAGTTGTTGCACGGTTGCACCACAGTCCTTCTCTAATACCGTTACTATTGTTGCGATATTCCAAACAACCATCCGGTAAATTAATATGGTAAAGTAAGGAACAGATAGACAAAGTGCAAATATCAAAAGTTTAATCTTATGTTCACCTCCGAAACGTTTCCTGCTGATGAAAGACCAAATAATATACAAAGATAGAGAGCCATAAAGGTGTAGAAAGCCCAACAAGGAAGCACCATATGAATGTGGAATTTTTTACGCCTAGCCATATAATTGTTTACGCCTCGCTGGGCTACCTCAAAAAAAAATTACGCCTAGCTATTCATAGTCGATTGAAGCGTAACCGCTTGTTACGTCCCAACTAGCTAGGCGTAACTAACCCTAGAAAATTACATCTCAACTTCTTAGGCGTAATAAACTTATAATTTAACCACAAAATCAGGGCGTAACAAGCATATTTGGGACGTAAGTTAGACAACCAAGGCGTATTATTAATAATTGGGGCGTAAAAAATAAAATTAACGCCTCAATTTACCCAACTTAAGCCTCAATTCCCATTACGCCTCAAATATGCTACTTAAGCCTCAAATTTTTGTCCGCAAAATGTCACTATATTTACGTCTTGATTCCCAAGGCGTAAGGGCAAAACCTATGTTTTGGTTCCAAGGGGTAAATCAATTTACGCCCCGGTCAATGATGAAAATCAAGGCGTAACTAATAATTTACGCCTCAATTCGCTTTGAAAACCAAGGCGTAAATTCTTGTATAACCGCAAAAAATAAACCCAATTCTTCGATTTTAACCTAGAAATGTAATGAAAACATGATATAAAGGATAGGTTTTGTTCATAATGAGTACCTCATCCGCATAGATGGAGTAATATATACGTTATAACTTATTACCAAGGGATTTACAGCGGTGGTGGTGGTAACGGAGGTGGTGGTGGAGATGGCGTTGGCAGTAGCGGTGGTGGTGAAAACATGGAGAACATGGAGAGAAGCTTACAATAACATTTGATTAATTCAAATTTAAACACTAAATGAGTGGTGGTGGTAGTGGAGGTTGTGGCGGCGGTGGCGGTGGTGGTGGCGCTGGTAGTAGTGGTGGTGGTGGCGCTGTTAGTGGTGGTGAAAACGTGGAGTTATTAAGCATAATCAACAGTCACTTGATTAGTTCAAGTTTAAACACTAAGCGAAGATAAAGACAAATTAATAAAAATTGGATATGGAGTTTTCTACTTTTTCTAGGGCTGAGCAACTGGTGGATTTTGCCAGATTTAATATCACCCGTGTCCAGTCCGCTCAAATGGCGGATTTGGAAACTGCACCCATGTCCAGCCCATTACCCGGCGGGTTCGGGTTCAGCGGATGGGGCGGGTGAACGGACTTAATGCGGATAATCCTCGGATTTCATTCAAGTTTCAAGAATCCTTGAATATTAAAGCAAAACCATCATTCTAATCGAATCGCGGGGTAAAAGGAAACTCATTTCTTACATTTATAATCTCAAAATTACTAATTCAAAAACAAATTAACAAATTTAGCTTTTACGATTGTTAAGATAAGATTAAGATTTGTATCAAAAGGAAGTATTAAGAATAATTGGGGACTGGGGATAGGATAAGACTTAAGAGTAGTAGAGACCACCATTTTAGCAAAGTAGTAACAAGCAGACGCAGATTTAAAGAGATGATGCGAATGAGAGTGTTTGATCAATTATAGAATAATATTATACTACCAAAGAGTCTAAAGTACACTAATCATTTTTTTCTCTTTTGTTTGTCAACTGTTATGCAATTGTATAGCTTGTACTAACTGGAATATATTCCCAACACTCTTAATTTCTTCTTCTTCATACTGTTTTTCAGCATCCATACAAACTCCGTAAAAACACTCTGAAGAAGTTGATGGAAACCAAACCCTACGAATAAGTAGCAGACATTATATATAACTCTCGACTTTTCCATAATATCCTTAGTTTATAGACATAATTCCTAGATTACCCTTAGAGTCGGGTACCCAACGGATTTGGCGGATATACCAGCAACCGGTCCGCAAAAATGGCGGATTTGAAACAACGCCCGTGTCCAGTCCACTAACGAGCGGATTGGATTCCCATCCACCAAAATACGGATCGGATTGGATAAATCCGGCGGATACCCACCCGTTGCTCAGCCCTAACTTTTTCTGTGGGTAACCCTGTTTCGTCTTATTACTGCAGTCCCAAGAGAAAAATTGCAGTCCCAAAAATAGCAGTTGAAAATAAGCTAGACATTTTTGACAGACGAACAATTCGCGTTTCCGAATAATACGCGGATTAGTCGGGAAGTCCGTATAATCCGCGTACTAGAGTTGGAATTTAATCAGTTCGCACGAATAATTCGTGAAAAGTATTATTCGGATAATTCGTGAATCATTCCACGAATTGCTGACTAGGCTCTAAACCCCTTTTATTTGAGGTTAAAAAACCTGGCGGAATTTCGACCTAGGGTCTTGGAATTCCGGCCTAGGTTTTTGATGGGGCGATCCAATGACGCGGGATAAGGGGTGTGGAGGGTGAAACACCATCGGGACACGTGTCAAGATCATAAGGACCGAGCCCTCCCCCAAGAAATATCGCAGCCTTGCTTCGGATTAACCTACAGAGTTTCCCCGAGGTAGAACATGGCGAGGAAAGATTCATACCAAGTCACCGAAGGAAAGAAACACGAGGACATCTTCGGAGTAATCTCGCCGAAGTAACTGCCTTACTCGACAGGCTCTGACACCACCACGATTGAGTAGTCTGTCTTATTAGCTGTAAACCACTCAGACTCGGCCTATATAAGGCGAGCTCGAGAAACATTGTAAGGGTTGGATTTTTGGGTGTAACCTAAGTGGTGTGAGTGAGATTAGGTTTGTATCTCCTCTAACTCCTTAGGATCATGTCCATGTATTAGTTTGGCAGAAATACAATTCATTATTACGCTTACCTCTTGTTATCTGTTATGAAACGAACTTCGGTCTTAATCTTATGGTCTTCGTACTATGCATTATACATAAATAATATTTGGTTTGGTTTAGATTAAATTGTTGTAGAGTATAAAGTACCTATGCAGATTTTATACTCACACAGTTTGGCGCTAGAAACAGGGACTGATTAAAACAACTTAGGGTTTGCCTGTGAATCAGGGTTTTTAAATTCTTTTGGGAATTTTTTTTTCCTAGGGTTTCTAAAAAGCTCTTTCTTAAAAATATATTTTCATCATATTTTCATTACAAGCTCCCTCACCTTGGACGTCTAAAGACCTTCAAAGCTTTAGTATGTTCAAGGGTTTCGAGAAAATCATCAGCATGATAAGATCAAAGTCTCTAAGGATTTCAAACCTTGAGACACAAAGATCTAATCAAGAGCATACCAAACTTCTTCAAAAGTTCCAGAAAATACCCTAAAAAGGCTTGTTCTATAACTACTTTTCGAAAAATAAACCTAGGGTCACTTTGGGTTTCTTAGTACCTAATCTATATTTGGAAATATACTTCGCAACTCTCGTACTCAGAGCATAAAACTCGGAAAGAGACGGTTCACCAAAACCTCCCAGTTGGGGAAGGTAGATTTGGACAAAACCAGATTACAGTTAGGGATTGGCCAAAACGAGTACAATCTACGCTAAAGTCTCGCATGATAAAATCTGTTACAGCAGACAGACATACCTGTCAGACCGTACACTGCAATAGCCGCCTTGGACCTCACGGGTTTTTTGTCTTTTACAGGTCACAACCAGAATGACTTCGAAATCCGATCAGATGCCGAAGCAGAGAGTGGGTTCCTCGAGACAGGGCACAGGCTCCTTGAGGCACAATACCAAATTCTCAACAAGCAAAGGACTATCACCAGAGGTGGCAGCAAGTACAGTCCAACACAGGGAACTCATAAATGAAGACGAGGTACACATCGAGGACCTAGGCCCAGACGGAGAAGGGCTCCCAGAGGGTAATACATTACCTCCACAAATACAAGAAGAATATGGTGAGAATGACGAAGGCGAAGGCGAAGATGCCGTGCCAGCACATCAGCCCACCGAAGAAAATACGGCAAGGGCTGCACAGTTCAGGAAATTGATTCTCAAAAACAGGAAAATAAGGAAACTAAAAAAGCAACTAGCAGAGGCAAATAAGAAGGCGGCGGAAAAGTCGGCTTCAAACTACAAAGGAAGTAGCAAGGGGCATTCTCGCCCACACACCGTATATCAGTCAAAGGGGGACTCTGCATCAAGGAGTCATACCAAGATCAAGAGTGACTGCAAAGGCCATGGAATTGTGGTACCGAGCAAGGGAACTGAGCCCAGTATTCGTCCGAAAGGGAAAAGCACACACTCGGTCAACGAAAACGAACAAGCGAAGAAGGACGCCGAAGCACAGGCACTGCAGCAAGTAATGTTGGATCAAATCAAAAAACTTCGAGATGAACTTTTTGATAACAGAATGCAATCAAGTGATAGGATAAAACTGACGCAGGCAATAAATGATGTCAATCGCTCGCCGCTAAGTCCAGAAATTCTCTCTAAAGCCATTCCGGTAAAATGCACCATGCCAACCTTCGCATCAATCTTTGATGGCTCGGGAGACCCAACTTTGCACATCAAAATGTATCTACGAGTATTCTTGACTTATGCTGATAAAGACGAGGTGCTTTGCAAGTATTTTCCTTCTAGCTTGAAAGGGGAAGCCTTGGATTGGTACGATAACCTAACAGCAAATTCGATCTCGTCTTTCGAAGAACTCTCCAAAGTATTCATACTTCACTTCTTATACAACAACTCATCAAAACCAGGAGTCGAAAAATTGTTCAGCATCAGAGTAAGATCGGGGGAGTCGACCAAAAGCTTGACGGACAGGTGGACAGCCCAGTGTGTAGAAGTGGGAAATGGAGCATCGAAGAAAGACAAAGTACGAGCATTCCTGAACGCACTCGACAAAAATCATCCTCTGTACGACAGGCTCTTCTCCAAAAACCTTGAGACGCTGCAAGATCTCCGAAAATATCAGAAGGAGCGAATTACGCTGGAGGAAATTAAAGAACAAGCAACTCAGGGAAAGGAGACCATTCTGAAGCAGGTCCTTTCGATAAATAATCTATCACTCGAAGAGCGCGATCATGCGACGAACAATCAATCTGGGGATCCTTTAAAGAGAGAAAGGCAAAATGACAACGGCAGGTATGGTAACGAGGGCAAATTTGGCGATGGCAAGTACCATGATAACAGAAAATACAACGATGGTAGAGGAGGAAGCTCTCGGGGAGAATACGAAGGAAATAACACCCAGCGAGGACAAGAAGGAAGTAGAAAGTTCGGAACCCCTCGATCAGGATTCCCTGCATTCCAAGACAGGAAGCTCCCAAAGCTGTGTGTATCCATCGAAGAAGCCCTTCGGACCATCGAGCAATCCGAGTTCGCAAGCGAATGAGGTACCCGAGGAGTAGGGGTAACCAGCCCAAGCATACTAAGAATTCCCGGGATTACTGTCAGTTCCATAAATTCTATGGACATACAACAGAAGACTGCGTCACAACACAGGATCAAATCTATTTCTTCATCACCAGGGACAAGTTCAAACACCTCCTAGAGCTACCGAAGCCACCCCCAAACCAACCTCAGCCGAAGGAGGAGCCAAAACACGAGGCTTACGTCATCACGATCGATCGAAACATCCCAAGGTTTAGCGATTGTAACTCCATAGTCCACACAGACACCTGCAGGCGAGGCCCCGAAGGAATCCAGACAGACCGAATTCACAAAAGAAACTTCGAGGGAGAAGAAATATTTAGTATAGCCATGAAAGGAAACCTCGAGGAGTGGCAAAAGAAACCAATTTTCTTCTCTGCGGCGGACATCCCTAATGAAGGAAGATTACACATTGAAAAGACAGCTATGTCAAGAATACTGGTAGACCCAGGAAGCTCCGTAGATATACTCTTTAGGCGAACGTACGATAAATTGCTCGGAAAGAACATTGCCTTGGTCCCTCTTCCTACAACATCTACGGATTCAACGGAAAGCCCTCGACACCACGAGGAGAGCTGTCATTAATGATCCATGTGGGCAGTCTGGAACGACCAACATCATTCTGTGTCGTCGATATAGAATCCCCTTACAATGCTATTGTGGGAAGACCTTGGTTACACAGCATCATGGGTGTAGCCTCTACGCTGTATCGAAAAATCAGATTCCCTACTCCACTTGGGATTGCAGAGATACCTGGTGACCCTACCTGTTGGTACAAAATACCCACCGCCCACGTGTAAGCATCAGAGAAGTGGAAGTAGGATAAGCCAGGTGAAAACGAAACACTAAGTAAGATCCAAGGTTCCTACTACTCATCTCGAGTAGGGATCTGATGGGAGGCTGAGATCTATTGAAGCCTTATCCATCTATGAAGAGAATCCAGATGAAGGGCCGAGAACCAACCACGACAGAGCTAAATGAGACCAAGCCTTGGGAGACAGCTGTGAGGCGTGGGAAACATCCAACCACTTTCATTCAATGCGCGGTCAGAGCAAGTCAGAAGTCAAGGGACGCGTGTCAAGTTCTCAGCGATGGAAACAAGTGAGAGGCCGCAGACTAAAAGAAGAAGGTCGCACTACTAAGGGAGGTGTGAGGACCCCACCAGGTGTGAACGCAGATATCTGGGAACCCCCTTAGGACTCCTATAAATACTCAGCTCAGTGGAATGAGCTGAGGAGGGACTTTTGGGTGCGAGAATTGGAGAGAGAAGAACTAAGTAGTGAGCTCAGTGAGAATTATCATCAACATTATCTTGTAACCTTACTCAAAGTCATTTAAGACTAAAACTTGTATATTGTATTATGATTACCACCTTCATATGAATAATCAATTATAGCTTTTAAAGAAGTAATTTAGTGTTCTTAGTTACTTATGTGTCTTAATGGATGTTACTCTTTTATATTAAGTAGATCCAAGGGCTCGATACAATATTTATCTTGTAGGTTTGTGACGTAAGACTAGGATAGTTTTATGCACAAACAGTTTAGCGCTAGAAACAGGGACTTCGGTCTTAGGTAAAGGATTTATCCTTCCTGTATTACTTTGTGTTATACGGTTTTCAAATTCTACGATTGTAAGAAGAAAGTAGCTTAAGGTATCGAGGAAATAGTAGTATCTTCACTGCTAAAGTTTCCAAATTACTAGTGAGGTTGTCAAATGGGAAACTCAAAGGACAATCAGAACTCAAAGGCCAGAACCAGGAGTATGACTAGGGAACAGATTGATATAAGGGATGCAGACGCAATTGAGCATAGCAGCATCACTCCAGGGACTATGGCACAAAACTTGGTAACAGCGGCCACCAGTGCAGCAGCCGATAAAGCCGCAGTTGATAAAGCCGCAGTAGATAAAGCTGCAGCAGACAAAGCCACAGCTGAAAAAGCCGCAATAAACAAAGCCGCAGCTGATAAAGCCGCAATAGATAAAGCTACAGCTGAAAAAGCCGCAATAAATAAAGCCGCAATAGAAAAAGCTATAACACAAAAAGCTGCAACTCAAAAGTCTATTCAGAGAAAATTACTCGCTGATCATCAGGCCTCATGCTTGGCAGCCGCACAACAGGCAGTTGAAGATAAAGCCGCAGCACAAAGAGACGCAATGGAAAAGGCCCGGACAGAGAAAGCCAAATTTGATAAATTTCAGTATAACTCTAAAGTCTCAGCAGAGAAGAAGGCCGCAATGGAGAAAGCAGCAGCCAGCAAAGCCTTCTTAGAAGCTGAAGAAGCCGCAGATCTTGAAGCCGCACTAAAAGCTTCACAACTAGAAGTTGGGGACTCTTCGTTTGTGATTCCCAATCAGCCTTATGGAATCCCTTTGACTAGGCCCGCAAAGGTAAGCCAGCAGCAACCAACCATGTTTTTAGGAGAGACGAGCACACTGCCAAGAGGAGTGGGAGTGTTACATGAGGTTTTCTCCAACAAAAGGCGGGGAGATATAGATCCAGTAATTCCAGTCATAGTTGAAGGAAAAGATGGTAACCTAAGGGCCAATGATCGCACACTGCCCTGCTTGTCAGGGGAAAGCCATCAGTTAGTAAAGGAGCTCCACGAGTTTCAATTGGAGGAAATGAGGAAATTCAAGTCCACATTCGCTGACGCTCTTTCCCTTCTAGCCAAAGAAATCAGGTATTCAAGGATAATGAAGGAAGACTAGAAAAAAAGGCTCCAGAAGGCTGAAGAAGGAGCAGCAGAGAACAATTCAGTGGTGAGAGCCCAAGAGTTATCAGACAGCCAAGTAGTTCCATACTTGGGTCCAGATCAGCCTCAGCCGCTTCGATGCGTACATCCAAGATATGTCCCGAAGACCAAGGTCTTACCCACAAAGGAAAGAGAAGCAGATTATAACCCTTATGAAGATGGTGGGGAGGACTATGATGATGCTGAGCCCAATTATGTTCGCACCAATGGGAGGGACAGACAACGTGAAGATATGGAGCAAATGCGCCAGGAGATCAAAATACTAAAATCTAAGCAAGGAGGTGGACATTTGGAGGAAGCTATGAAAGATTCTCGTTCGACACCGTTGGTTCCAAGGATTAGTTTCTATAAGCTCCCAGATAAGTGTAAGCCCCCCACTTTTCTTTGTTTTGAAGGACAGGACGATCCCACTATCCACCTAAGATATTATAGAAGAGCAATGGCCCAGTGGGAGTGGGATGACAAAGTGATGTGCATGTTTTTTCCATCAAGTCTAAAAGGCCCTGCCCTAGCCTGGTATGATGATCTCCCATCACACTCAATCCACACCTTTGAGGAATTAGCAAATGCGTTCATCACCAAATACTTGTACAATAAAAGGACTAAATCCGGTTTGGATCGAATGTTGGCCCTAGCCATTGGACCTAGAGAAACTTATCAGCAACTAAGAGATAGGTGGATTAAAATCGGGCAAGAGATAGGAAGCGTAAATCCTGAGATCAGCATCAACTGTTTTAAGTGGGCTCTTGACCGCATGAGTAACCTTTTCGTAGACATATACAGCCAAAAGCCCAAGACCGAAGGAGATCTCATGGTCCTGATTGACAAGCATGTCAGGCTCCAAGAAAATAATCCGAGAGCTCAACCTTCTTCTAAGGTCGCACGGCGCACTGACTCAGTTGAGCCTGAACCTTCAGCACCCAAAAGGAATTATGAACCAGTAAAAGCTCCGTATAAGGATAAAAAAGCTAGGGATGAAGATTACAAGCGAAATGACAACAAGCCAAGCAACTTCAAGAAAAGAAATAGGGAAAAAGTATCATTTGAGGATATAGTGTATACCAAGTTGAATACTGGAATTACCCGAATCATGGTAGATATTAAGAATCGTCAAGACTTTAAATGGCCGCACACCCGAGGCAGGCAGCATGAAAGAACCGCAAATCACCCTGAAAAGTGTGAGTACCATGACTTTAGGGGTCATGCAACAGAGAGATGCAAGAACCTTAAGGACCAAATTCAAAAAATGATAACTGCGGGAAATTTGAATGAGTATGTGTTAAATCCCAATGAAGTGGTTATTCCACAAAAGGATAAAAATGTAAAATTGCCCGACAACCAAATTATCTACATGATAACCCATTCAGAGCATTATGATCAATCCCTCTCGGGAGATGTGGGACGGAGATTAAGAAAAAGAATTGAAGATCACGAGATGTTTAAAATCGATGGAGTAATCACAGAAGACTGGGAAGAGTGGATGTCAGTCCCACTTACCTTTTCTTCTGAGGATGTTGACCAAGAGCTTGAGACCCATAATGATGCCTTAGTACTCACTCTACCGATCTCAGGGTGGAACGTCACTAAGATCTTAATGGACGGAGGAAGTTCGTTAAACGTACTCTTCTACGACACCTTTAGGCGAATGGAGCTTACTGATGAACAACTTACACCGTCACGATTTACCATTTACGGATTCAATGGTGCGGTTTCCAAATCCAAAGGAGAAATAGTATTGGAAGTTAGGGCAGGACCGATTCGAGTAAACACAAGGTTCAGTGTGGTTGAAGCTCCCTCTCCCTACAATGCAATAATGGGCAGGTTATGGGTACATCGATTAAAAGGAACAGCTTCAACATACCATCAATTTTTACGTTTTCCAGGTCCTCATGGGGAACTTCAAATTAAAGGAGACCAAATTGACGCAAGAAGCTGCCAGGCCGAAGAGACTCAGCATAATGTAGAAAAGGTGCAAGCACTCCAAAATTTGAAGAAGGAGCAGAAGGAAAATATAAAAGAAGAAAAATACCGGCAATATCTGAGAGATGTTGAATGTCAGAGGTTAGAGTGCGGTCCAGTGGCCAGCAATAGTAATAAAGTCCTCAATCCCGATGATCTCACTACTGAAGTACTCAGCACTGAAAAAGTCATCTCGGCAAGTAAGCCAGACAGTGAGACCGTCAAATAACAATTAAAGAAAGCTCCGCTCTTTAGTAATCCCACACCTACCTTTTCCGCATTGGAGCCAACGAAAGAAGTGAATATAGGTGATAATGACATACCAAGAATGATAAAAATAGGCACGTTGATGGGAAAAGAGGGTGAGTACCAGTTGCATGAACTCTTGAAAGAATATGCGGACATCTTTGCGTGGAAGATGTCAGATATGCCAGGCACAGACCCTGAAGTAGTGACTCATAAGTTGAGGATCAAGGAAGGATCAGCACCATTCAGGCAAAGGGTGCGAAAAGTATCCTCAGAGTACCATCATGAGGTGGAGAAAGAACTCAAAAAGCTTCTGGAAGCAGGATTTATTAGAGAGGTCGTCTGTCCCACGTGGATTTCAAATATGGTCTTGGTACCAAAAAAGAATGGGGGAATACGTATTTGCATCGACTTTACCAACCTCAATAAAGCCTGCCCTAAAGACAGTTACCCATTGCTAAGCATTGATCAACTAATGGATGCCATAGCAGGTCATGAGCTCCTTTCTTTCATGGACGGATACTCAGGATATAATCAGATCGCACTAAATAAAGATGACCAGGACCACACCGCATTCTTTACCCCTCATGGACTATATTGCTACACAAGGATGCCTTTCGGGTTGAGAAACGCGGGAGCAACTTATCAGAAGATGATGGACAAGATATTTAAGCCATGGATAGGTCATACTTTGGAGGTCTATGTGGATGATATGTTAGTCAAAAGTAAAAAGGCAATTGATCACTTGGACAACCTAAGAGAAATCTTTCAAGCAATGAGATCATGCAAGATGAAAGTCAATCATGAGAAATGCACTTTTGGAGTTACATCGGGAAAATTCTTGGGATACTTGAAAAAGAAGGGGTA